>QYTT01088681.1:40067-73653 GCA_006980735.1 Dasypogon diadema | reverse complement strand
TAAAAATTTCATGCAAAATTACTACACGAGAGAAGTGATAATCGAAGTATACCAGTCTTTGAAATTTTAGGAATTATTAATGTAACCACATAATGTAGGCAACACAATTGTAAACAATAATATGAATTGAGCGAAGTAGATAGGCATAATTAAGAGCTAAAATTATGAAGTGTTAAAAGTTAAATGAATTATATTTCCAATTATTAGCTAGTTAGGTACAACATAGCAATAGGAGTACGATAAAGAAATGTAATCATGTATTGTAGGTCGGAACTTTAATTTCCCGAAAATATAGTGGATTAACCCGTAAAACAAGCTGTAAAATAAATAAACAGGTGATAATAATTTAATTATGAATTAAGACTTCATGCAAGCAAATTATTCCTGCTGCCATACACGTATAAGAGTAGCCATCGCCACCTATACTTTGGCAGTGAAACTACTCCACGACTTCCGGTGAGAAAGTGAGGAGGCGACTAAAGCGAGAACGGGAGGATCGGTGGTGACTTCCTTCTGCTTGGGACCGTGCTCGAAAAAAGTTGGTTGTTGGAGAGATTCTACCGCGTGAAACTTGAAGTCGAGCTTGCTGTAGTTCATTAAAACAAAAATATAAAAAAATCAAGTTCGGTACAAGAAAGGAAGAAATGAAGTTAAGCATCGAGAGGAGAATGAGCATCAGGGATCCACGCTAGATACCCAGGCCTGGGGAAAAATTAGATAAGTACAAAGAAAATTTGTAAATATATTTATACTATTCTCTAAATATTGGTTAGTTTCCCATGATATTTGTTTAGTTGGAACTTGCTTCGTCTTTTTCATTTCTCCGTCGGCTGATAATATTTCTGGAATCTGGGAATTTAATGGGGCTGGCTGTCCCTAGACGTTCCAGCCAGTTTCAACCGAAGACCTGAGTACTTCAGCGTAAGTATAAGAGCCGCATGTACAAAAAGTGCTTGCAACTAGAGGATTAGAATTAGAAAGTGGCGGGGATACCGAAGCGGCCATCAGTTGGCCTATTGTGATCCGCACTAATTATAGTACCTCCATCAGTCCCACTCTTTCGAAAAAGAGTAGTGTCTTTCTGAAGGAAATGTTCTCGAAGTCTGCAACAGCCTCGCATTCGCATAGAATGCGTGCTCCGATCTTTCATTCTCTTCGGGACATAATCTACATACATCGGTGGTTGCAATGCCCATCCGATATTAAGGTGCTTTCTAAGCTTGCAGAGTCCAGTAAGGACGCCTACAACGATTCTTAATTGATTTTTTGGAAGTTGCAATAGTTCTAAAGTTCTTTATTGGGACTCATATACAAATTATGTTTAATATAAGCTATTCTAAATAGCAACCAATGTTCATTCAAGTGCTGTTATTTCGGAAACCATTAAAAAGGACACCCTGTATATACATACATAAACATTATGAATTGCTAAGAGCCTAATTAGCTCCACACGGCTCCTCCTTCTTTCTGTCACAGGCGGCAGCATATATCATATGGACTACGTCGAACACCATCGTGGGATTGCTGTAGACATAGATGAGGGTGGATAGCCCACATAGCCCCTTGCAAACTAAGGGTATAGGGCTCGGTACCGGCAGGTATCATCGATGTTGCCGTTTTCACCTTTTTTCTTTTTTTTAATCATGCCATCACCCCTAACCTCAATATTAGCCACACCATCATGCCGCTGTTCATCTGTCTTTTCCTTGACCAAATTAGTCGGTTCTGGTGCCCTAAGGGTAGCTTTCGTAGGGGATCCTGCTGCTAGCTCTCGCCGAGGATGGTGGGTTATCTTCCTGGAAGTGAAGGTTTCTTCGAGCATCCGCTAGCCTCCCATTAGGGCTAAGTGTGGGATATGAAGGACGCTTTCAGCCTTGGTCTGTCCATTCTAGAGCATAAGGCTCACATGAGCTTCCGCTAAGCCAAGACCAACATGATCACATTATATTTTTTTAATTTTATATAAAAACCTGTTTTCGCGAGTAGAAGTACCTTCGCAAAGGACTTTTGTGTTTATGCTCTGAGTTTAACCTAGACGTAAAATTTTGATATATTACGCACGATACCTATTTCAGATATAATACAAGTTAAAAACATGGAAACATAAGTATATTACGCTAAGAGATTAGACTGAAATTTCCAGCAGACTAAACATTTCTAGAATATGAATAGCAGCCCGTCAATCAATCACTTTAAATAAAAGAGAGAAAAGACATAACAAAAATGTATGCAGAGTAGGGAAAACTCTTATCATTTTAGACAAGACGCGCTATGTTCTTTCGGATTCTTGATAGAATTCCCATTGAGGACTTCATTTTTTGAAGTGGAAAAAAAGTTTTCTTTTTAATTTCTTCCAGATATGCACAGGGATATTGTAACTGTAACTTTTGGCTAAATGTCCTTAAAAATGCAAAAGCAATGCAATGGCTTAAATTATAATAGATCTGAAATTAACAAGAGAGCAATTTCTTACGTTTAAATTTTCCTAATTTCAATTCAATTCAATCATTTATTACTAGTGAAGGTATACAAAATATCTTATGTTTTAGAGTATATAAGAAGGTATATTTGTATAGAATTGTAAAGTACACAGTTTTGATGATGAATAACTAGTTATCTTTCGAGGAAGTAGCACATTTCGTATGACTTGGTGACCGAAGTCAAAATGTCGAATGCCAAAGGAGCTAAAAGACCCTCAACTGGAATATCTATGTTCTGTTTCGTTTGTAATAAACTGTTTATAAACTCAAGAAAGATAAAGTTGTTTAATAATGAATTTCCCTTCTACGTCAAAGGCGCACTTCTCAGCGTAAAGCCAAGAATTATCCCGAAATTACATTCAGAGCTGCAAACGGCAAGCTGCAAGCGACAAGAAACTAGAGCATATGGGGAAGCTTGTTTCAAATTACATTCACAGCGACAAGCTTCATGTTGACGCCAGCTGCAATTGCCGCTGTCGCTAAATTAGAAAAATTCCTAATTTTTGTCGCAGCAGCTGCATTGCTGCCAACAGAAGAGAGACACATGTTAAAGTAAAGAACTGATTAATATTAACAAAAGTTGAGAAATGGAAGAACAAATTATTAATTTTATGAAATAAAATTCGTTACATTTTTCCACTAGAGTTATAACTTGTTTTAACAACCAACTGACAAGTTGTTAAGTTGGTACAACATCTTGCAGCTCTCATTCTAATTTGATACAAACTTCTGAGCTTCATGAAGCTTGCCGCTTGCCGCTTGCAGCCTTGAATGTAATTCCGGCCTTATTTACCCATCTCCGCATTAGGCGTTCACACATTTCAACGGATTGTGTTAAGATAAGGCTCCCCGACAAGCATTCAAAATAGTAATGCTAATAAGGTTAATTCAATCGATAGAACAAGGAAACAAGAAAATAGTTAGTAATGTTAACGCTTAACATGAATCACACGGCTAGAAAAAGACGACTTTTGAATACACTCTTGGGCACATGCAAATCAAAGTGCTCCAATACGCAATTGACCGTCGCACACATGCGATTAAGAGGCTCATGCTTACCATGGTTAGTTCTGGAGAAATTAATATACAAAAGGGGACACCCCTCAAGTTGCGACTATTACTCCTGAACGATACCCTACCACGGAACTCCGAAGAGTCAATATTGGAGTTAAAAAACTGGTGGATAAAAATTATATCGGCAACTTTACGTCGCCTTTCCAAGGAGGTCAGGCCAAGAAGATTAAGCCACTCACGATACGGCGGAAGACTCACTGGGTCGTTCCAGGCGAGATCTCTAAATGCAAATCTGATGAACCTACGCTGAACAGACTCAATACGACAGCGTAGGACGGATTCCACACCTGCGAAACGTGCTCAAGAAGTGATCAGACGAACGAGTTATACAATGTTAAGAGTACTTGAAGATCGGAGAACTCTTTGGACCAGCGTTTAATGAAGCCCAGCATAGAATTACCTCTAGGAGCAGCATAGTTAATGTGGGAAGCGATATCAAGCTTGGCGTCAAGCTTCACACCGAGAATGCTTGTAGAAAATGTGTAGTCGTAGGTAATATAGTCGCGCTTTCTAAACAATAACATGAGCTCGCATTTGTTTAAAGGTATTCAAGTCTTCTTGAAGGGAACCACAGTCACTAAGATCATTAACGAAGGAAAAAATCTTCATGTCGTCAGCACAGATTACCACCTCTGAATGCCTTAAAAGATACACAATATCGTCGATGGAAAGGACAAAAATTAGAGGCCCAAGGTGGCTACCTGGAGGCAATCCATATGTGGCCTCTATGACAGTTCACCGGAATGGATTATTGACAATGTTTCCTGGAGTAGTGAGCAGTTAAAAATTTGGTTCCAGAAAATTTTTGGGAAATGGCAATCAACTTTTGAATGAAATGCGAAAAAATCAACATGTCGAGCTCACAACATCAATATGTGTTCTACTTGTGCCGAATAAAAAAAAATCCCTTTTCCTATTATTTTTTGCTTGTTACAGTATAGTTAGTAGTAGTCTAGAAGTAATATTTATGTGGAATAGAAAGCACAGAGGCAGAGTCCAGGAACTAGAATCTAATTTAGAATGTATTTATATTGGATTTTAAATATAGTTTTGATGGATAAAATGAAAAGCTAAAATGTTTAAAAGCTAATGCAGTGCTCCATTCGAGATTATTAATTGTATATAAATAAATTAAAGGAATACTGATCTTCTAAATGTCTAGAAAAAGCATTACTCACCATATTACGACGAGTTTCTAAACATTGTGCAGTGCATGCTGATTTTTGAAAAATTTTTCGATCTTCTTGCACGTCGTCCAACAGCATCATGTCGCAGTTAATCTTGTTGCTGAAGAAAAGAGCAAAGCAGAAAACTTTGATGTATTTAATCAAAATTACTTGCATCTTTTCCACTGACTTCTTATATTCTTTTCTAAATTAAATCACTAACTTTATTTCAGAACACTAAGCATTTTGACAGTGGCGTTTCTACTTTACATACTATTCAATATTTTCGCAGTTTAGGTACAAAAACGAAAGCCACAATGAACAATTAAATTGATATCAATAAGTACGCCTATGTATCAAAGCATTAATTTTAACTAATCCTCCACGTTAATGTAAATATTTGAGTTTCGATTGTTGGAAATCCATATGATACTACCGCCATCAGAACAATAGAGATGTCGTTGGCTCTGAAAATTAAAGAAATTTAAGTTTATTTGATTATTTTGAGAATATCCGGGAAATATAATCAAGATTTCACAGCAAATAATTTCGTAAATGATTAGGTAAATAGTAAAATTATTTCCCTAGCCGTTGGCTTCTTCAAACAGCATGGCTAAGAGAAGTATAAGGAATCAGAAAAGCGTGTGAAAAGTTCTTTTGCAATAAATTAGCGCGTGTAACAGTCAACAAACTCTCAAACACTTTGAAATTTATATCCATTGACTTACATGAATCCTGTGTAAAGCACAGTAGGCACGTTTTTCTAAGTTCGGATATTTGCTTCTGTCTTTCTGTGCAGTACAGAGATTTTCTAAATAAAAACTGAAACTGTCGATTTTTTCTATTCAATTTTTCACACATGTTAAATTAGAACTGGAATTTTTCCATAAATAAAGGAACAAGATAAGTCCAAGAAAATGGAAAAATAATGAAAAGTTTTCCTCAGGGTTGAGTAAATATGATAATGATAGTAGCGTTGCTGTGGTTTATTTAAGGGGTATCACCACTTTGAATTTTTCATAAAATCGATTTTTTCTCAATAAAATAAATGTTAGACTTTTAAAAATAAGTTACAGTTGGTATAGTTGAGAAATTCAATGTATTTATGACCCGAATCTGAATAATAGAGTGCGAATGCCAGGTGTTCTCTGAACGGTTGAGAACGCTTAAAGTACTAGCTTAAAATACTAGAAGATAACTTGACATATTTACAAGCACTAGTAAGATCCTCTGTGCAATTGCACAGAAGGCAAGGGAAAAGTTATTGAACAAAGTATTGAAGTTAAAGTTAGGAAAGAAAGGAAGTGATTGAAGCAGTGAAAAGAACGCCCATCCCCTCATCACCTACGCTTTCTGATTATGGAAAGGAAGACTGTAGTATATTATTAAATGGGAAAAACTATTAATAAGGGATTACAATAGAAAAGTGGGGATCCAAGACCTTTTGTGGCTGAAGAACAGAAAATTTTTTCAAACTTTGCTATTTAAAGTTGAAGCGCATATTAATTTGTTTTAATAGCTCTATATAAAATTCAATTATATTAGATTTAATTTTCACCCTTTCTGGACTTAGAAATATTTGCCTGTTTTTTTATATAAAGCTCAACTTTCGTTCCTATGTATATCTCGTCTAGACCAATATAATTTGATTTTTCACAAGTATTTATTTTATCTGTTGAAACTGATTTAAGGTAATCAATCACCTTTTAAAAAATTACTCGCAATTGATCTAAAGTGAGCTTCCATATGAAAGTGTAAATAAAGTAAACGAATCTTTTATTTAAATTATTTACTATAGCTAATACATAAGACAAGAAAAGGAAATAAACTTTGTATTCTAGTTTATCCATAATTTCAGCCAACTCTTTTCAATTATTGCAATTTATTTCCAATGTATAAGCCACTAAATAAAGTTTTAAGGCGTCCCACTGTTTAAGTATCCTGTTCACAACATTTTCTACAGACAATCATCTCGTATTGGAATTTTATAAAATTCTACAGAACAATATTCTTGAAACTCTCTAAGTTGGGAAATTCTTTTTAAATTGTGCGTAAAAATGCTAAAAATGTCTTTACAAAGTTTTTCTACAGACAATGGAAGCTTATTTGAGGCGTAAGAATTCGCATTTTTGAGTTGGGACAACATTCTTGTAATAAATCAGGTAGGTAGTCTATAATTGTAAAGGATAAATTATGCATGAAAGAAGGCATGCCCATGCAACTTTACAACTCTCTATGCAACTTTAACTTGTCTTTTTAAATTTGCTTCATCAGACTCTTTGCAATAAGACTTTATGCTTGCCTGATTTCTTTTAACCTCCACATTTTTTTGTGTGGAATGAAGTCTTCAGGGTGCTTCAGATGACCAAAGTGATTTTGTATGCTTCTGAAACAAACCTTGCAAAAGCATTTTCCTTCACGGTATTCCAGCCAAGCCAAGGATAAATAGAAATTCATTCTGACCTGAATGCGCTGCAATTATTTAGAACAAAGTTATAAAACATAATAAGTAATTGTATAAATACCTAACTTAATTTCAGCCTAATCTGTTCATTGCGCTTTAAGTTTGGCAAATTGTTGGATCATTGAATCACTGAATGAGAATGACTTTACACATTAACATCACATGATAATGGCATTAAAGATTCCAGCAGCGAAAATGGTAATCAACTCCGCAGGAAACTACTTCCACATATCTCTTTCAGGAGAGATTTAGGGTGTATTTTCCTGTGAAAATTTGAGTTTTCATCGTTTTCTTCAGGACAGGCCAATGCAAACGGAAAGTAAAACACTACCCTCTATGACATTGGTATAAAAATGTAATGCCTTTTTCTATTGACAATAATGCAACCTAATATGGTTGTAGAATTGGTTCAGTGTGTTAATGAGATATGTTGTTCTGAATAATTAAAGTATCAGCAGTTATATTCTAGTTCAACTCAGTCTAATCAGTCCAAGTTAAATAATTTCTAACTTAATAGTTTCAGGAAAATCGTTTATAAATATGCAGAAAAGTAAGGGACCCAGCACAGCGCCTTGGGTGATGCTACTAGACAAATTATCTTTATAAATTATAGCCGTCAAAGTAAAGGAGATATAATTTCCAAGTTGGTTGAGGAGAATTTCATGATTGATATTGCCAAAAATCTTCACAAAATCCAGCAGAATACAGGGTGATAAAATCATATAAAGTTATATTTTTGATCAGCTTTTCATTATACACTTCAATTTTTGGGCTGACTTTGATTCATAGAAAAAATGAACTGTTTTCGTTATTATACATAAAAAATTTCTAGCAGTTTGTTGCAAATACAGCTAGAGGACCGAAGATCAACTGATATCAGATTTTGCAGAACATTCTCGCTAATACCTTATTGAAGAAAATTACAAGTTCTGTGACTTATACGAACAGTAGTAAATTCGTTCGATTTTTGTAGGTTTCTGCTCATTTTAGTTCTCTCAAAGTAACTCTAAATTCACAATTATTAATCTTGGCTTATCCTGTCTTGTTACACTGAATTAGTCAATCAATCACAAACAGTCAAAATTCCATTTAAACTGTGTGACTGAGGAATATTTTTAGAGCAAAAAATTCCCCCTCCTATCATGCAGAATAGATATGAACTTGCTTGATTGGCTTGACTGACTGATTCAGTGTGGGTTCAGCCTTAAAATTTACTTCTTGAAGTTTCGTATTTATGGAATGCTCTCCTAGATATGGTTTCGTGGAAACCTTGCATTTCAAGAGACGTTTGCTATTATTCTTGTATGCTTCCACTAAATAAAGGACATATGTTTTAGTAGACATCTTTTCATTTTATTGAATTTTGTACAAAGAACGACAATAACTATTTGCTTCATATTTCATATAAGAACTCTTAAATTCGTTTACAAATCTATATCTGTAATATATCTACATAAAGTACATATAAATGTATTGTGCCTCATGCATCTCTACTCAATTGTAATTCACTTTGAGCAATGTAAGTTTTATAGCATCTTATCTCATACTCATACATCTAGTGAAGGCACAACTAAGCTGAAGAAATATCTTGGACAATAATACAAGGATACAAGAAATAGGAAAATTTATTCATATGCAAATATTACTCAAAGTAAAGCACAATATAAGATGGATGCTAAGAAGGATTTTGAAGGAGATCCTTGCATGGGATAACTGTAACTTGTAGTATCAGTCACTGCATGAAAATATGTATAAAGCATATCCACGGAAAAAAAGGCTTCTATGGGTTTTTTTTTAAATCTGTAAAAATTCCATATATAGATTTGCAAACGCATAACCACAAACGCTGCTTTAATCGACACAAAAATAAGGAAACTTGTCCGCTATTTAAAAAATTTTACAAGTGGATCTAGTGATTGATGTGAACTCTGAACCTCATAATTATTGCAGTGTATTCAGTCGCTTTTAGTGATTAGCTTCTCAGTTGTAAAAGTTATGCAAATAGAGGAAATATCCTACAAGGAATCAGAGCAACAGAGCAATGCGTAGCATTAAATTGGGCATTAAATTCTGGCCTAAGCCGAAAAGTAAAAAGCACAAATGTTTCCAAATTATCCACCTAAGCTTATTATCTAGACTAGATTATTGGATGCCTATGAAAATCAAGGAAAGCGCATTCGAAATATATTGAAGGTGACGAACAGAATTTTAAGGTGCATTATTGGGTCGATAGCAAGGATGGTGCTTTGCAAAGGCATGAGTTTGAGCCGACGGTGATGAAGTGTTAGAGGCAGGGCAATCAGATCCAGACCGGTCATGTAAGACATGTTAGATGACAACTGGAATAATGGCATGCATAGGGATTACAGGTGCTTTTCGTATCACATCCATAGCTGAGTTAGGAATTATCCTAGAGCTGCCATTGCTGGATCTAAAGATGTAAAAGTTGACAGTGGAGGTGACATTAACGATGAAGCGGGACGGTACATGATACTCGTCAGAGACTGAGTAAAGGCATAGAAGTGTAAAAATATCTGAGAATTCATAATGCCTACAGGCAAGACCAAGTGGGTCAAGATAACCGAAAGATTTCACAACACTCTTATCAATGATGGATCACTCCCACAACGGCCCCCCGGGGGATCTTATGATAGACCTCATAGAGTCGCTCCATATTCGGAAGTTTTTCCGATCTTATTATATTCACGGATGAATCCAGGACTGATTGCAGGGCAGTGCAGGAATCTTCGCTGAAGACCTAAGCGAGGAGGTAAAATTTTCATTACATTAGACAACTAAGCAGTGATAAGATGTTTGGATCGGATAGAGGTGAATTCATTTCTAGCAATCGAATGTGTTCAAAAACGCAACGAGTGTATTTCGACAAATGAGGTAACACTTTGTTGGGTTAGAGGACACATAGCGATTGAAGGGAATGAAAAAGGTGATGCCTTAGCAAAACAGAGAGCGCGTATGGAATTTCAAAGCCCAGAACCATACTCCGACCTTGGGAGAAGTTTAGTAAAGAACCTAATCTAGAAATGGATTATAAAAGAACACAAAGATCGGCGAGAAAAATGAAAACCTGTCGACAAGCTAATAATAGAAATAGGCTGTTTGTGTGGATCGACCAGAAAAAAGTTCTAAGCATGGAAGGAGACTCAGACGGTTATTTTCTCTTACTGACCATGTGAGTTTTGAATATCAACTCAAAAGGCTGGGGATCCTTAATGATAATACAGACAGCCAGTGCATGGAGGGTAATGAGACAGTAGAGTACATTGCATCTGACTGCTTGGCCTTAGTGAGCAGGATAATGGCATGGGACTGATTTTATAGGTTAATGCTCGAGATAAAAAGAAATGTCGATGTTATTAAATTGGCTAGAATTACTTCAACGCAAATCAGCTAAGACGAATTTTGGCAGAAAGACGAAAAAGGATCTAAAGGGAGTGGTGTTCTGGGGTTTTTCCCAGGGACTGGGAGTGCTTTCCGAAGAGAAGATGCACCAGCCCTGATAAACTTATTTTCCAAAAGAAACTTCGCTTCACTTTACTTAGGTTTTAGTTTTTTATAACTGAGCTGGATTAGTGGCCTTACCGTGAGTCGGGGGACACTCTTACTCACTAGTATAAGTTAAAATTTTAAATTAATAAAGAGCAACTGACCAACTGCCTAATTCTAGGAGTTGTAGCTATATTTATTCAACTTCTCCCTTCTAATTTTCCAAGAGGAAAAATTGGGTAAAAACTGGGAGTTGATCATCAAATATCATACGCAACGAAATAATTACACTTGAGGGTTCAATTTCCATATACTTGGAGAAAGGAAAAAATGTTTACTCGTCATTAATTTATTATTGGCTTCGGTCAAGAAATTCTGGTGACAGAATTTCGTGGGTGGAAATTTGATACTTTTATGGAATTGCTTGAAATAAAGCCGTGAGGAAATTTACTTTTGGATGCAAGTGATATAATTCGATAGAAATGCTGATAAGAGAATTTGGGTCATTTAAATTTATTGATTTTTTGTGGAAAATGAGAGGTGTGAAAAGATTTGGGTAACAAAGAGTAACAACATTGGTACTCCCCACGCCAGTCCCACTTGCTTTAAGATGGAAATATCGCACTGTTATTGCAAGTATATATGACTATATGTGTGCCGAGTTTCAAGAAGATCGGTATGGTTATAGAAATGAGTCTAAAGCTGATTTAGAGATTAGAAAATTTCTAATAATAATCAAACGATATAACACAAAGCAGTTTTTTTTTGTTTATTGTTACCTTGCAATTCTTTTTTAATGCATTGCCTAAGCTCAGGGAACATCCCTATTTGATGCACACAGCACCGCTTAGACGGAGGGAAATTAGGGAAGAGGAGACTCGAAAATTTTAACCTGACAAATGTTACAAGTGATCAAGTAAGATTTTTACTGTGTCACAGACCAGTGGCTTTACAAATACAATTTCCGTCAGTAGAAGTGATTCAACCACTGGTACTTACCCAGTTAAATCGCCGAGCAATGTGCAGGATTCGAACCCATACCTTCAGAGGAGAAAACCTACAGATGTGCGCCTCAGCTCGTTAGGCCACCTTTGCTTCCTGGCTTTGGAATAAAAAATACCATCTTAATTCCCCAGTTTAGTAGGATGTAGGTAAAAGCTAAGATATTAATATACTATGCAAAATGCAAATCTAGATGGCTAGATGGTACCAGGTATGTTATATATTTCCTGAAACAAGACTGTGGCTCATTCAATAGTGAGTATATCATTTGGGCTACTAGACTCTATAACTTACTTCGCTAATGGGTGGTACAAGTTATAGACATACGATGACACCAGTAACACGAGGACTCTGTCCTGAGTTTGGTTGCAGTAAGGATTTATGTGCAAAAGAATTGCTTTCACTAGCCTTCATTACCTATCTATCCAAACACACTTTATCCATTCAGTGCGTATGAACTGACTAAAATCGTAGCCTTTTTTATGCTAATCCTCTAATTTGGTTTCTTAATAACACCTAAGGGATTTGTTCCAAATTTTCGCAGCACTTTTTTGTATTGCCTTTTTCTATGCAATGTTGCTTAACTCTTTTAATATTGTCCTCATAATTTCCTTGAATACTTGAAATGCTTAACAGCAAATAGAGACAAAGAGAACTGTACAAAGCTCCCCAAGTAACAATAAAACGATTTTAATTTTAATGAAAAAGTATTAAATTTATTTATTTATTTATCTTTGCTTTCATAATTCAGAAATCTCATCAAACCCACTGTATTTATCGCCCCAATTTTTGCAGGGTGCTCCGTTGTTTCCGAGATATAAAAGTAAATCGTGGGCTATGAAATCAACAGTGGATAAAGCATAAATTTCCCAGTGTATTCAGCAACAAATAGATGTTGAAAGAAGGATTGTTATGATAACAATGATTATGATATACCAAGTAATATTAAGCTTAGATGCTCTCCTACAATCAATTATTATAAAAATTCTTCTTACCTTTGTTGTGGAGGAACAGAAGGACAAAGTCAGCATTTATTCAATTGGAAATATACAGTTCTAATGCGATTAAAATTATCTACACTTTACACCTGTTGAAGCCAAATTGTACGCTTTGTCGAATCTGAAATCTTAATTGGAGTAAATCGAATTCACATTTGTACACCAGCTAAATGGGAATGCTTAGACAGCTCCCACAAGATAACTCTGAATTAGGTTTAAATTACCTACAGCTAACTTAATCAATCAACTCAGTGGTAAGGTGTAAAATCTTAGAAATTCTTTGCCTTCAGTATTAACAAGTCTTGGGTGTGATAATAAGGATAATCAAATGATAAATGGCAGAATTTATACCTTTGGTTGTGATTGTGACTGATTACAAATTTTGCAATGCAGGTTGATTTGGTGCATAAGCAAATGGATTTATTTCATAATCGATCGAAATTAAAATACCAAGTCCACCACCCCTTTATCATTGGCTGTGTGGTAAACTAGATGCAAAGTAGAGGAGTAGAGGACATATACCTAACAGATAATAACTTCTTTTATTATTTGCTGCTGAAATTGTATATGCAATTTTGCACGCATCTTCACTGGGTAACATACAACGCACGAAGGCGCAGAGCACCAACAAGTGGTTGTTAGCGTATAAGGTGCTCTTTCGAACCCATCCACATTACCTTAGGATCCTAGGCTTGGACCGATTTAATACATCTCTATCATCGTCTGGATGTTCTGTTGTATCTAAGTAGGCTGATAGATTTAACGGAGGATTGTGTCTTCCGGTTAATACTGATCTTGATCATGTTCTAAAATGGTCTGTTCGAAAGAACCTGGAATTATACTTAGGAAAATCAAAATACTTAACTGTTTATAGAAATGGGATTGATTCTGATACATTGCCTCAAATAAGGTTAGGAAACACGAACTTTAACTACGTCAGTAATGTTAAAAATTTAGGTTTTACCCTAAGTCGTTCTTTAGCTGCTGCAATCACATTACTGCAATAATCGGTAAGATCTATGGATGCCTATGACAATTTTGGACGAGCGACAGGTTGTTAAGTCTGCAGATATGAGCCAAGATAACGAAAGCTCTGATTATCCCGCATTTTTCTTTTGGCTGAATAATATTTGCGGTCCTCCTTAATTCGGTCTGCCAAAAAAGGTTGCATTCAGTGATGTTCTACGATTTGTTTTCTAAGAAGAAACAGCCATATATCGCCTTTTCACACTCTGCTACTATGGCAACTATTCAATAAAGGCCTGCGTTTCTCCACAAGATTATATGCAGCCATCATAATAACATGATATTTAATAACCCCTTTCCAACATCTACTTTGCATAATTAAGATTAGTTAACCTTTCTACGTTATCCAATAACAACCTATCACTTTAAAAGCACATATAAGTTTTATGAGATTCCAAGTCAGAAAAACAAAAATAAGCCATCTCCCTCCACTCCTTGTTCGGGCTGCCATATTGAATTTCCAGATTTTTGAACATTATTTGAAAAGGAAGCAACCTATCACTCTATAATTTTGTACAGAAGAGTTTTATGAGATGAATTATATTTTATCATATAGAGTATCGTGTTTTTTTTTATTATTATTATCGTATGTAAGGCAAATATGTTTTTAGCTGGTTTATTTTAATGCTGAAATCATTTTTGAGCATACTTGAACACCTCTCAATGGAAAAATAGAAAAATACTCGGCTATGAATAAAATCAACTGAACTTCACATGGTGTTTAATGGGCAAAGAGGATTACTTTTAAGCCTGTACATCTGAAACTTTCGGGCAAATTTCTCTTGCACGAGGAACTCGAGAAACTAAACTAATGACTGAATGTTATTGATTTGTTTGATTAGGTAATTCATGTTTTCATCACAGCCTTTTTTTTCTAAGAAAAAACAGCAAGAAAGATGTTTGCAACTCTGGAAGTTATCAAAAACTTTTAGACATAATCCATTTTTAAGGCTGAATAAAAGTTATAATAAAGTTTTCCAAGACAAACCTCCCCCAATTGACTGACTCCTACGCTAGAAAAATATCTAGTGATTTTTTCATAAAAATTTATTTACTTTGGTTACTACATAAGAGTGCAAAGCTTAATAATTCTGCATATTCTCCACTCATTTATTTTTGAAAACTACTTCAAATTTAATTAATTAATTATCTGCAAAAATGTTAATTAATACATTTGAGAGTTCTTAAATTTTCTTTAAAAATTTTCCATTATTTTACGAAACAGTGAATTTTGAGCCCAGAAAAGGAATAAGTTATTGAATTTTTTTAAAACTACTAGAGAACTAGCGAACTTCATTCAAGATATTTCCGTGTAAATTTGAAAACCAGGGATGTTTTATTACATGATGCTTGTAAAACTACAATCAACCTAACAGATGCTAACTCAAGGTAATGTAAGGAAGAGGAAAAAATTCTTGTCTTCAAAGAGACATCTTATCTAGGAGAATACTAATTAATTAAAAGCTCTTTGCTTTGCTTCAATTATACCAGAAATTCTTTCTTTCTGCACTTTTGTTAAAGAAATATCTCATTACTGAAAAGAAACGCAAACCTCGTAAGCATGGTGTTTGAATACAAACGAGAAAAAAGAAAATTTTCTGAAAATACAAATTAAGTATCAACTGGAACTCCAAAAATTATTCATTTTGGAATCTGCGTTAGGGAGCAAGCATGAAAATTTTTTAAAACGGCAACGAGAACCTGGAAAATCTTGCAAGTAAACCACACAACTTTTGGCATGAAATTTTTCCAAATAAATCAGGAATAGAATTCCCACCCACAGAGGAAGATGTCTGCAGCGTGACTTAGAAATTTTCTATTTTTGCTTTCTAGGTTTGCCAAATGTTGGATTTTTAATAAAGAACTGTTTCGGGCCGTATATTTTCTCTACCGTTCTACCACATAGTTCCAGAAGTGGTGGATGTTTTCGATTTCTCCGTATGGATGCCAGTGTTAGCCGGCATAAACTAAGGCTGACTTAGAACCAGTCTGATAAATGGTAAACCAAAAGGTATGTTCTTCTCCTTCATTTTCTGCACTAGGCTTTAGGGCTAGAATGCAATTATTTTTTATTCAAAATGACAGACAGGTGATGTTTATAGCAAAAGCTTTCAGTTTTCCGTCTCTTCCTTTAAATCCTCTAATTTGTCTTCCAAAAAGAGTGTAGCATGACAACCGAGTTGATTGGAGTCCAAGGAAATGGATGGTTTTGCATCAAAAAATGTTGAGTACTGCTGCAAAACGTTTGGTTCGAGATATACACCTTTATCCCTCGAAGCTATCAAAGTCTCGGAGCAAATAACTGCTCGTGGCTTACAGACAATTGTAGGAGGGCTATGAGAGTCAAGAAGACGCCTTTTCGTGCCTGCAAAGCGAACAAGGCAGATTTACACTGAAACTCGCACAAATTCAATTCCACCAAAGCCAAGTTCCAATTCGGCTATAATATTCAAAGAAGGCTATTTGCACGCCAAAGGGCAGCAAAGGTTTCTGGTCGTTTACCAAGTCCGCCAAAAGTAATTTCACTAATTATTTTAAGGTGCCTAAGAGGACAGCCCTATGATGCAAACAGCACAGCTTAGGCGAAAGGAAATTAGGAAAGAGAAGATTGGAAAATTTTAACCTGACAAATGTTTCAAGTGGGCCACAATTTTTGACATAAAATTTTGATCTTGTGCAACATCCCAGTGGCTCCGCAAGTACAATCCTTGTCAGTAGAATTGCCTCTACTGATTGGTAAAACGCCGCGCCCTTTACAGGATTCAAGCCCACACCCACAGAGGAGAAAGTCTGTAGAGATGCACGTGGGCCCGCTCGACCACTGGCGTGCACCAATTTGCACTTCCCATTTACTACACAAATTCCACCAGTCCCCTAATCAAAGATCGCTTAATTTCTGCACGCGCCAGGTCTATGAAATACTTGTGAATGTTAACATGTCCGAAGCCACCGGTCGTGATGTTGTCACTGTCCTGCTTCTTAAGGGTTTCGTCTCTTCTCTGCCTAAACCTGTGAGGGAAATATTTCTTTTCCTAAAAAGGGAGAGGAATGCGATCTCTCTAACTATAGGGCCATAGTAATTATTTTGATTCTGTCTAAGATTTTTGAGATTCTTATCAACGCAGAATTGATAAAATACTTCGAGGCGTTCCACCTAATACATGATCACCAATATGGCTTTCGATCCAGGCGTTCAACTGAAGATTTAATGACATTTCTTAAAGAGCATTGACATCACTGTCTTTATAATTTTGGGGTACGTGCATTGGAGGTCTCGCTCGAAGGCCTTTAAACTTTTTCTTAGATTGGAAGTTTCCCAGCAGGGGTCGGTGTTGCCCCGCACACTCTTTATGCTCTTTATTAATGACCTCCTATCTCTTACTTCCAATCCAATTCATAGTTTCGTAGATGACATATTTATTTGAGTCAACTGCTGACTTCCGCGGTAATAGCACTGATAACAATCAAGCATTGTTGTAAAAATTCTCGCCTGGGATAGAGCGTATCGGGTTTAAACTCAAAACTCAAAGCTATTTGATTTCTCTTAAAATAATCCCAAATCCTCGTACGCCCCTTTACGTTAAGGCTCTGTATAGATAGCATCATAGCATGTCCTCTGAGCTTTAGTTTCGCCGTAAAAAAATACGCCGATACAAAAAATACGCCTATCTACATTATTAAATAACTCTTTTAATTTATTCGAAAATATTGTGGACGGGTGTTGGTTATTAACAAAAAATCACACTACACTTTGATTTATCCTCTTCCATGTGTAATATAAAAATAAATTATGATAGATTTCTGTTATGAGGTTTCTTTTTTATTTTCGAGAGAATAAAATTTAAACCGTAACTCGTTTGATCTACATCTGCGTTGATTGAGAATATCAAAGATGTCATTTCCACATTTATTTTAAAGCCAACCGATTCCTGCTCAATTGTAGAAAGTACCATACAGAAAAATATAGGACAAAGTTATTTGATAAATCCTTTTTTGGAGACTAAAGTACAAAAATTTTATTTTATACATTGTATATTTTTTTCTTGCATAAAGTAATCAAAGCTGACTATTTTAGCGCGAAAAATTTCGGGGATTTTTTATTTTGCCTGAAAATATTTCACAATTTCTGCAACTAAAGAGAGGCAAAGGTAATTAGTCTATTTTTTCATTTGTAAAAAATTCTGTTCTTGAATTAGATTTCAACTTTTATAATGCACTTTCGCACTCGAGTTAATAAGAATTCTGTAAAAAGAAATAATTTTCATAACGTTAATAAAGTCAGAAGCCACAGTGTTATAATATTTTTCTTGTAAAAACTAAATTCATTTAATTTTAGTTTCACTGAGATTTCATTGTTTCTCAACTTGATTTTGACTGACTTGACTTGAGGATTGCATTGTTTGGAGCGGGGCAATTAATTTAAGTACCAAATTATCGTTTCGTTAAAATTTACAAACTTTAAAACATATTTTAGTTCATATGACAAGGAACCATTGTAGGTGTGCATAATACAGCCAAAGTTTAAGTGGTACTCACTGCATGCTTGAAAATTACCAGAGGTAAGGGTTTCAAATAAACGAGAACAGCGACGTGGGAAGCAATCTCAAAATTGCGAAGCTTAGGGATTTCGCAAGCTAACATGAGGGATGTATAAATAGAGATTGCTTTCAGCCATGTGTATTACTTTCCATGCAAGAAATCTGCATAGATACAAATTAAATGGATTATCTAAAACAGCGAGTAACGAACGAGATATGTACAATCACTGTTACGCTTTTGTTCCAAATTCTTAATTATTGTCGTCATAAAGCCTGAATGCCTTCAGATTGGAGTCTAATGAAGCCAATATAATGCGCCGTCTTTTATCCCTGAGTAGAAAAAACACTTGCGGATGGTGACAAAAACTATTCCCTGCAAATGCCTGAGATATCGTACTCCAACAAATGGCGAGATTTTGTTCTGGAGCAAGTTTATTCAATATGATTTTTAAAAAATTCTACCATTGAAGATAAGACCGTTTCCAGTTTCTGATAAAAGGAAAAAAGGTAATTGTAGTCAGATTTAATTCCAGGAAATTTATGATGTTTTACAAAAATTGATTTACAAAAAAAAGAAAATTATGCTCACACGTGTTTCTGCAAGTTTATTTTTTCGATTGTTTCGATTTATTCCAGAAAAAAAAAACTTTGAAAAACAAATTTCTCTAGAATACGTTAGGCAGTATTGCTTAAATTCTTAGCTTGTAAAATATTCAGTCAAGTTCTTTGTCACCGTGCAAATATATACACTATTTTGCTATAAAGTGTTTTGAGATATAGGTGTAATGATTAAATAATAATACTTTTTTTTTTAAGGTGGTGCATAAGCTCAGGGGACAACCCTATGATGCTCACATCATAACAGCAACATCCCAGTGGCCTCACAAGTAGTACAATTCTTGCCAGTAGAACTGCCTCAACAACCACTGGTACCCGTGTCCTGTGCGGGATTCGAACCCATGCCAACAGGGAAAAAACTCTGCGGACGTGCGCCTCAGCCCACTCGACCACCGTACTTACATATTTTTACTACCTTTAGTACTTTCTTCTTCTGCTAGGCTTATACATGTGTTCTGCTCAATTACTCCTAATTTAAAGCGATAAAAAACACAGTATGCTACTAATCGAGGCTTTGAACGTTTCCTTTACTTATTGCAGATGCACGAATACATCAAAATCAAGTAACAGGTATGTGTATATAACGCAAGCCATGAAGCAAAAAAACTTCCCACAATTTCCAGGAAGGTAGACCTGGGGAAAACACTAGCTTCTTCTGAACTATATCTATAGTTGCTAATTAGAAATATTCTGCTAGCTTTAAGTTTGATGTGTTCCCTTTAACATTCATTGATTAACCGCACGCTCCAGGTATCCAGACAATTTTTTTTAAATTCTTGCCTTTATAAACCGGACTCCCAATATCTTCGTTGCAGCCAACATTTAATAAGAGGAATTTTTACACATTTTGTGCATACACAAGGTTATCAATCCATTTTGTATTACAATTCAGGATGTAATTGCATTTTGTGTTTGCACACTGCTATAGATCCCCACTGCCAATTAATTTCAACACAGGGAGGTTATTCGAAATTCATTCGTTACTCTATAGTGTGAGCATAATAGGGCTACCCATAAAAACAAAACAAAATAAAATGATTGAAACCTATAACAAACCTATGAACAAATCAGTTAACACAAACAGAATTTAACCGCATCCCAGCAGGAAAGGTGTTCATTACTTCATTAATGAATATACAGTAAAACCTGCGAATTGGGACACCTCACGGTCGCGCTAATACCTAGTCCGATTTAACAAGTGGTCCTATTAAACAGATTTTTTTTACGGTGATGACTGAGCTTTGGCAAACAAACATAAGTGAACAAGAAAACGCGAATTTCTCTGGTACACATAAAATACCCTTTGCACTATCCTATCATTAATATTCTCTGTTACCTTACACTTTGAATATCGTTAAAATGTGTGGTTTTCGAATTTGTGTACAGAGAGGGGTGTAAGTTGGTGCGGGGGGGCTGTTTTTTCTTTTAAACGCTTTAGCATAATGTTTTACATATTTCATGGGAACATTTCAATTTTCTATGTTTAAACGTTATATGGGTTTTGATGTGAAATAAATTTTTCCAGTTTTTTCATGTAACATTTTTTTTACATGGAAGAACTAACATTAAAGTGCCATAATCTTCTAAACCACTTATCGCTTAGAGAAAAAACATAACACCAGTAAGTAATTAACAAATGCACTCTAGAAAGACTTATCACCGTGTTAAAGTCATCGACACTGTATTCGTAAGTAAGATTGCAATTACGGAATCGACGTGGTAATGATTACAATTCCTGCAAAAAATGCAGGAAAAATGCGAAAAAAGTAAAGGTAGCTCATAATAAAAGTATGTTTCACTTTGTGTTAAACACAGAAAAGGTTTTGCATTTTGGAAATGATTCATAAAGATTGTTAATTTTTTGCAAAACTTTCATTCTCACTTCAAATCCAAGGCTGCTTTGCTCAGTCTTTTCAGCTTCGAAGAAATCGAAAATTTCGATTCGCAGAATTGACGAGACCAAACGTGTCACGGCTTTTATATTAAATCTGGTTTTAGTTATTATTCAACGGTTTACAAGACAGGGTGTAAACTGATCTTTTATTATTCATTTTAAAATTTCCACAAAAAATTCTTCACTAATTACCCTATCACTTACCACACATTACAATGGTAACTACATACTTACATTTTCTAGAATTCTTCAATTACATTAATTTTACGGACAGAAGATTTTTTTAGTTTTAATATTGATTCAAATTGCTTCCTTTTTTTCTACGATTGCTGAGGTGTGATACTAAAAAAAATCTTAATAAAAACTTTCCTACGAAATGAACTCGTTTTCCTTTTCTCTTTTTATTTCAAATTTCTATAAAATGGGAATTCTCCCACCATACCCACCGACACTGTTCAGTAGTGCAGGATCATAAATCGAACCAGAAATTTTCTCGTCTATGGGATACTATAAGGATTTGATACCTTACGCTTCAGCGATAGCCCAAGAGTTTTTCCTTTATATTAGAACTATCTGTAGTTCTATCTAGGAAATTCTTGATTTCAATATAACTTTGGAATTAACAGGTATCCGGAGTAGGTACCTGCATAGAAAAATGCTTACTATTTTCGACTTTGTTTTCTCCTGTTTAGTTCTTAGCATCTGCTGTTCGTACTTATTGGGAAGGATGGAGCGGAGCGTAGCTTGTAAAATTGGATTGAAATGCAGTCGTATGAACTATGTGGAGGATTGTGGAGATGTGGAGTATATATGCAGACTTTGCTCTATGATCGATTTGTATCAAATATGTATGCATTTTCTGGAAACCATAAGGGCACCCAGGGATTCCCAGGAAAACAGTTCAGGGTCGAGGATTCATAATGAAGTTCAATACAAAGGGTCATATGTTCATAGCAAATGTAATTATATATATTTTTTTTTCTGTTGCCGAAAGGCATATCGAATTTAACACAGGAAGGTATCTTAAAATGAAAAATGGGGCCTTTAAAAAACGCAAAGATAGAGGAAGATTTGCATGAAAAACTGTCTTCTTTGCTTATGGAAATTTAACCAAACATAAAATGTAGAATTACATATAGTTTAATCCGCAGAGCAAAGTGACTGCGAAAGCCCTCCAGAGCACCGAGGACGAAAAAGATTGTGATAAGGAAAAGGCATTGACTACTACTCCGATGAGCAAAATGAAGAAGGCTAAATTAATGTCAGCGAAAGGGATGAAGAGAAGATGTTGCGAAAGTGCCACAAAATCATTGGCACCATGAAGGCAGCCTTAGGGAGGCAACCCAGCATCTCCTTGTAGGTAAAGAATGGATTCGTGCAATTGAAGAAAGTGATTATAACGTACATTTTCGTTAGGAGCAGGAAATAAAACAGAAGGCCAACAAAAGGCCACTTACCCCGCAAGCACCCTTCCCCGGGTCCCTACCCCTCTCAGCATTGGGTAGGAGATCCGCCTGAAAACGGCAAAAAAGAAAGATAGAAGGAGAGAAAGAGAGTCCCAAATAGGGCAAAAACCCCGATATAAAAACGACACAACCCCTAAGCAAGGAATGGGAAAGGCCAAAAGCAAAAAGAAGAGGAAAAGGAGCCCCTCAGAACTGCCCTAGAAAGAAGAGCGGCAGGCATAGCTTGGAATCAAGGGGAACGCTAGAGCGTATGTCTTTCCAAAAGTCTGAATTTTTATTTTTGAAGGCTTCGGCGAATTCATACCTTTCTTTTTTTAAATGTGGCTTTCTTCTTGGAATGCGTCTATAATAACTGGCATATCGACATCGTGAGTTTTAGACATACTAATTTTATTCTTTAGTGTATTCTCCACTTCACTCATTAACTTATGGTACTTATAACAGTTTTTTTTATTTTAAGCTTTTAACAGAGGAATTAAAAATATGATTCAATGTTACTACGCCGTGGGTAAATAATACTAAAAGGAATATAAAATAATTTTTAAGGCGAACTTTTAAAAGTATGTAATTTGGAAACTTCAAGAAAAATTACTGAACGAATAGTTTCGTCATTCATTCCATGTTTACTTGATATTTCTTATATATTTACCTAAAAATAACACAACTTTTCTTATGAAAATTTAAAAGAAAGCCTCGTGAAAAATGTGTAACCAAATTGAAGAAATTTCGCTTAAATTTACACGTACTGCAAAAATTCTTTTTTTAACCACTTTTATGACCAGATGACTTCTTTGCTAGTTTGCAACACAAATTGCATCATTTACATAGGTATAAACCGACTTTGACCTTAATGGAAACAAATGCTTTGTTTACTTGAAAGCCTCGTTTAATTTAAAACACAAAATTCGTGAAAACAATTTCTTTTAATTATACATTCGGTTTACATTATTTATTACTAGAACAAAATGTGGGCTATGATGGTCAGTGTAATTTCAAACATTGTTAGGTCCACAGAATCTGCATGTGTTTATAACATTTTATCAAAAAATATAGCTGTGATTTGATGAACGAATGCAAGTTGTGAAATGGAGGCTTTTACGGGAAATAATAAAAATTTTCAGTACAATATCCCGGCAATTCTAAACAGCATTATTAGGTTGATTTCAAGCCAAATGAAGCTTTAATCAATATGGGAGAACTCTTTCCGTGATAAACTCTCCGATACATCACATATTCTGCATGCGGTCATAACTTTAAAAACTTTTTATGAACTTGAATAAATTATTTTATTCACGTTTTACGCAGGAAATAACATAAAAACATGTAGATATCAAATGTCAGTATGTATCTGGAAGCAATTGCTGAAATGGGTTCACATCCACACATCCATAAAACTCAATATAATTATCCTGCTCTAACAATTTTCTCATAGGAAAAAATTTCAAATCCGCAATTTATTTTTCTTCATTTTTTGAAAATTTACGATTATATTGACTTTTGCTTTTAACGTTTATGACTACTGTATTTTGTAATTTAAACACGTAATAAATTAAAAAAAAGAACTTTTAGATCCATGTAATTCGCAAAGTTTTAAAATCTAGCTCGACTCTTTGAAATTTACTTCCATTTTTGTCAACTCCGTAATTGTATCTGGAATAATAATATTTTTTTTGGATTAGAATAATGATAATTTATTTTCATATGCCTGAATATTTCAATACGAAATTTTCCCGGAGAAATCGGATTGAAGTACCCTTACTTTAATCCTTCGAAGATATTGAAAAGATATTACGTATACGATTGTCACGTTCTTCATTCTGAAAATACCCATATAGCTATATCGTCAGCAAATAGAAAAAAATTGAACCGTACAATCCGAGCATATCCACCACAAAATAAGAGTGGATCTAGGTTACTGCCCTGAGGAACTTCAAAATCCACCCGCACCATTGAACTAATAAGACTACTACAAACTCAGAAACTGTAGTCTACTATTTAATAACTCGCAAACCAGTCATATTCAGTTCCACGTATTCCAACTTCAAAGAGTTTTCGTAGAAGAATATTCCTGTCGGGCTTTTAAGATCCATGAACAGCAAACAAACTCGGGATTATACATCAACCCCCCTTTGGGCCAGAGAAAGCAAATCATATAGGGCTAATTGAATCCCTATACTGTTTCGCTGTAAGAGTATTGTTTGTGTCTATAAAATGTTTGACAACAGTTTCCAAAATTTTACTGACGACAAGAAGCAAGCTTGCCGGTCTGAAATTATCTCAACTTATATTTCCACATTTATGTAAAGGTATTGTGCGGTCCAAATATTCGAGGCCTAGAGTGTCTTCAAAATGCTGCCTAATCGCCTCATGGATTTCTTCGTCGGAGTTAAACTTCCTTCTCTGCCAATCTGATTTTAGTTTAGCAAATAAAAATTAGTTACTTGGGGCCAAGTCTGGACTGTAAGGCAGCACTGTGTACGGACGCATTATTGTGTAAGAGCAGTACTTTTCGGGACAGATTTCTTCTCCTTTTCTTTACAATGACTTTACGTAACTTTCGTAGAAGTTCAGCATAATATGTGGCACTTACAATGGTATTATGTTCCTTGAAGTCCAGCAACAGAATAGCTTCAGTATCCCAGAAAACTGTTGCCATGATCTTTCTGGGGATTTGTGTGACCTTCACAAATTCTGGCACTAGTTCTCCGGGGCGATGCCTCTCCATTGAATCATAATGGTATTATGTTCCTTGAAATCCAGCAGCAGAATAGCTTCAGTATCCCAGAAAACTGTTGCCATGATCTTTCTGGGGATTTGTGTGACCTTCACAAATTCTGGCACTAGTTCTCCGGGGCGATGCCTCTCCATTGAATCCCTTTTGAACAAACGATCATGGTAAAGAACCATAGTTTCATCCCCTGTCACAATCCTATGGGGAGCACTGCCTACGTCGTCTTTACAAGTTTCAAACTGTTTGAGAATATTTTTCCGACAGGGGCTTTTATTCCCTCAAAAAGGTTGAGGGTATCAAAAGATTGAGGATTCCAGGAAATTTTAATCAGAGCCCTTCGAGGTCACAAAAACTTGGACCGCACTACATACTTTTGAAATTTTTAATTCCTCTGGGACCTTACCATCTTTCGGTGAAGCAGTAATGAAAGTTCGAATCGCAACTCGTATCGCCAAAGTAGCTGTTTCCAAAAAATCTGCAGTAAAGGTAAAAGGAGTTGGCTTTATATATCTATACAAGAAAATACGTTCCGTCGAGCAAAGAACTGGGAGAACCCAACCCTTTCCAAATAATGGTTGACTTATCAGTGCTAATGGAAATAACATTAAATTGTGATACTTATCAAAGGAACAGTGGACTTTCATTATTTCCTGATACTACACACAACACCTGACTTCATTTTGGAAACATCAACAAAACTAAGCTTTCTCGCTGTGATACTTTCACTAACATTCAATACGTAGCAGTTGATTATCCAACAGAAGAGCGTTCACCTGTATCAACTGCAGAGCACTGTGTACGACAAATAATCGATGGAAGTAGATTACATCCTGCCGCTATTTCTCACATCTGGCTTAACACTACTTCACTCATCAAACCAGGTCTGCACCTCAGTAAAATGACTGATTCTGATTGTTCCTGCAATGTGTACCTTGAACAATAAAAGAGCAACAATACAACAGCCGTAGTGCAGTAGAGATTTAATTTATTTTCATGTACACACTTTTAAATAGAAAGCAGAATGCCTTGTGTTTTTTACTAATTGAGTTCCCCAGGTGCAAAAATGTATTGGTAAGGATTAAGGTTTCTGAATCAAGCGTCCTTGAGAAGAATTGTTTGAAGTTTGCAAACCTGCAACTATATCCCATGTTCATTGGGCGATTTACACAATAATACCGCCAGTGAAAAAACTTTTATTTCCAAAAACTTTTGTCTTATTCAAAGTACAATGACACCTACTCCAGTATCAGAGTATCTCAAAAAAGAGCATTTTTATGGAAATAAGGTACGAAGAATTTTATTCAATAGAAGCACAAATTTCGCAAGGACTTAAACGGGTTCAGATCGACGTCTGTCCGCTAATACTGCAGCCAGTTCATTAAATTAAGAAACAAACTTTTATTTAAAAATAGAAATATCTCTACTGTAAAGTATAAAGTTGATTAACCCCAATCAGATATTCACGGTCACGAATTCTCTTACCACCAACCCCGCGTTTTTGCTGTTTGAACAATTGAGTCTATGCAAATTCTGAAGAAAGTGTGAAAACAAGCAACTTCACAACGATAAATGTTACAAATCTTTTATCCGCCATTTCAATATTCAAATAAGTTTTGGAAAATATTTACCTGTCCGGTTATAAACTTGTCTAAGATCCGCCAATCGGTACCCAGGAAGTTGCTGTTATATATTCACACTTGGCAGCGTTTTGAAATTGTTTTCTCATTTGAAATTGTTTAAATAATTCACTCACACCATAAAATCAAAATGTGCACTATTCAGATTTTTCAGATATTTCAAATTCAAAAAAGAACGAATCAGTCCGGACAGAATTATTCAAAAGACTGGAATT
Organism: Dasypogon diadema; assembly: GCA_006980735.1. Lineage (NCBI taxonomy): Eukaryota > Metazoa > Arthropoda > Insecta > Diptera > Asilidae > Dasypogon > Dasypogon diadema. Next base: position 46,840 of record QYTT01088681.1, on the reverse strand, counting down.
TACATTGAGCACCGAGGAAAATCGCGACTTTTGAATAATTTCAACTCGTTACATTCACTTAGACCTTTCCACTAGCATATTTACCTCTTTGTCGACGTCGTAAGATACAATGGGCTAATGTTTATTAAAAACTGACCGGCAACGGATCCAAATAAGGTACAATTGTTGCTTCTCAAACGGCTTTAACAACACTGAGAATGGTGGAAAGACTGAAGTGCTGTGGCTGTCCTGTTACCAAATCAAACCAGCAACGTATGGAAATTAAGGTTATGCTAAAGTTTAGGAGAAAGCTTTTCAGGTAGTAGTCCTTGTTAGTGGAAATGTATCGTTTCAGAAGCTTTTACCCATTGGCTTAGAGACAACAGGGCAACTTTGCGAATTCTAGTGGCAAAACAATTATTCATAAGAATTGTGTTTGATAAACACAACGAGATTTTTTATTTCCTTTCATTAAATGGTACACTATCCTTCAAACTTTTGCTCCATCAGACCATCAATAGGAGAATACACAATATATTTCTATGAAGTTGCTTAAGTTACGAGGGAAAGGACCTGGAGAACACACTCTTTGAGGAAGAAGCAGGCAGGGACCCCCTTCAACAGGCCCGCAAATCAATATTATATAAACTCATTTTTGTAGTAAAAATTTCGGTTCCACACCTGGGGAAGTGGAGAGGGGCCCCTAGAGTGCAAACCAGAGCACTTTGCCGTGTCATATGCAATGACCCTATCCTGCAATGTATTCCCAACAGAGTCTCATTCCGCTCCCTGAAGTGAGAAGGTCTCACTTATACTGCAGACAGATTGATAAGTTTTAACGCGTAGCAAGCGTTGTATACGAGGACAGATTATTTCGAGCGTAGACTTTTAGATAGGAAGTTATGGACTACTTTCTCACGCAATGCCAGAAACACAAAAATATTTAAATTTAATTTTTGGACGCGTCGCACTCAACTGAACTTGGAATTTACGGGTTTGTGCACTCAGCGGTGGGGAGAGTACTCTGTTCTACAGGCATTTTCCCTGTCCATTAGCCGCATGTGCCATCTCCGGCTGGTCCACCCGTCATTCGGCCTCACGAACATATCGAGCCAAGGACCTGCAATGGGGTGAATTGCTTGATCCCCATCTTGCTGACACTGATCAAATCCACGATTCATCTCTATTGTTTGAGGGTGGAGAGTGGGTATCATACCATTGACACAGTACACGAGCACATATGGGCCCTTAAGTTTTTCTTCGTTGCCAGGTTGTAGAGGCGCTCACATGCGGAACGGCAGACTGGCCTTTCACGGGTAGTACAAGACACGATGTCTGCAGAACCTATATACGGGGCTTCTGCCCACTTTGGAATGCTGCAGGCACCCCAGGAAGGGTAAGTTTTTCATTAGATTGCAAAACTGGGTGATGCCGGGAGCCCCTTGTAGGCGTGCGCGATGTTACTGGATAGTCCCGTGAGTTTCTATCGCTATCTCAAGGGGTAAGGAGCTACGGTCATTTCAAATTTGGCTCCTCGGAAAGCCAATGAGATTTGCTACTTAACAAAAAATGGCCCGTGATCACAGGGTGCATCGTTTAGAAATTGCAGGGTATTAAGTAATATTCGAGCAAGAAAATTTCAAATGACCGTAGCTCCTTATCCCTTAGGATAGCGATAGAACCTCACGGAAGATAGTGAAGAGATACCCGATAAAGCTAGTTCCCAAAATCATGCATTATACATTAATTTCGTTTTTTATAGATTAATTCGAATCTATCTAACAGTGCCAGACAAAGATCATTACTATGTCGATATATTGCTATGGTTTTATCAAAACTAAAATGTTGTTTGTTTTCATTGTAAATTTCAATGTAATTCATAACTGCAAATAAATCATGTTCTTCGCTTGTAAACCTTTTCTCGTTTGTAGTCATTAAAATCTTAAGCTGGTCAACTAACTACATATTCGTAAAAATGACGACGCACTTGTTTCAATCGCGCGAAATTTTATGTTAGAATTGAGCGGACAGGCTTCTTCCGCGCGTAAATTTTTTCTGTAGGTCAATTCAGTGAATCCGCAAAGCTTTTTGCAGTAACCTGTATATTATACGCGACAGTCAATATAATTAAACGAACTCTGATTGTTATTGTTTAACTACATCACCCTTCAAATCGTCATTTTGACGAATGATTAGTTATAACGTATCTCTCTGATGTTTAGTTATCTATACTGTTCTTTTCTTTTATCAAAAGTTTCGCCACATTTATATTATAATTAACAACGAATTGTGCGAGAGTCTTGTGGCCTCTGCATCGACTGAAAATAATCGAATTTAATTTTGATTATGTAGACTTCAATAGTCCTGTCAGTCAATTTTTTTTAGAACTCAGTGCTTACTGTTCGACAAGTAGGCTAGCAGGGAAATCCTACCTATAAGATTAAAACTGTCCCGTCTTTATTGATCGAGGCAGCCTATCATCATGGTATGGAGCGGGTGATAAACGTTCGTATTCATACGTACGGAGGCATGAAGATAGGTTCGCCTGGCTAGCATTTTGCAAGTTTACAATTACAAATCCTTAGATTGATATTTGAAATTTCCAAATCAAAATTCCAAATATTTCCGGAGCTACGATAGATTGTCTATCTCCCGTCCAGCGTGCGAGCACGTATGAGCCTGACTTCTGCGCTCCCGTCATTTCTCGCTCGGTCTTGTTTGTTGCTTCTTTATAGAGAATAACGGTAATATAGGGTACCTACTCATATATTTTCTAAACGGAAGGCTAGGCCTCGAACAGCTGTATTTTTCTCATAAGTATACATTTCCTATAGCTAAAACTTTAAACCTATTTTTATCGAAAAGGGATTTTAAAATTGGCTCAAAAAATATTATTCGAAGTTTTTTAAATTTTTGGGTTTTTTTGGGATACTACTTTTTTCTCGTCGATAAACCTCATTTTCTTTAATTTTACCAATTAAATTATTTATTTTCGCAAAAGAAAAGCAAAATTAATGCCTAAAGATCATTTCTAAAATTTTTAAATTTAGAAAGACTAATAAAATGATCAAATCGGGATACGATACCGAGCTATATGCTCAGAATGTCTCGATATATTAAAGCGAGACACTATCAAAGACGGATCCAAAGGGCAGGAGAGAGAAAGCCTATCGATGTGGGACCCAAGAACCTTTTACTGTCCAATGCACCATAGAAAGGTACCAACAGTGATGACTCAAACCGGTGTTGTTTTATCTTTTTCTTTTTTAATTCGTTCATTTTACAAACGCAAAACAAGTACTGTTAACAAAGAAAGGGAAAATTATAAAATATAAATATCCTTTTCGATCATCGATGGAATGAATAAGTAATGTTATAAAACACGTGAACAACGTATTGTATATATCTATTTATTCTTACAAAATTTAAGAATGTCGAAAGATTACATACCCAGAAAAATAATAAGGGAACACAGAAAGAACATTTTAAAACATATCTTTATTTTTTTAGTAATTATTTAACCCTTTCTTCTTCATTTGTGTTTTACTGACGTCACCGTCCTGAAAATATATGAAAAGAAAAATGTATTAAATTGTTATTCAAATTCAAGAAATCGAATTATTTATGAAAGAAAGTACACAAGTTAGCGCTAGAGGAAAAAGTAACATGAAAACAAAATATAACAAAAGACGAATCAAGAGAAAGACTTTCAATTCGGCCCAAGTAAAAATTTAGGGAGTGTAGAGGCAAAACACACACAGCAAGTCCTGAACTATGAAAGAGTTGAGGAGACGGACTACTGGAGCGAAAGCTATAACGACATATGTTTTATAATAAATGCAGTAATTTATATGGTTCCAGGGAAAGGAAATAAGATCGTTGGCTGAGAAGCCCCACAAGGCAAGCGGCAACACCTAGGGCTCCACAACTTCAATATAAGCGAAGTATGGCAAATAAGGGATGGAGGCATGGAGCTGCGTTAAAACAACGTGGAAAGACTATGAAAATTATAATCACGAAAGGATTGCAGCAACGACTTCATTAACCGAAATGAATTGCTATGAAATTTGGGAATCCAACCAATTCTCGTGTACAATAACCAGATTTAAATTAAATTAATTAAAAAAATAATTAATTCAAATGAAAAAAAAAGATTGGAAGGCAACCAACAAACCTACGATTGAAGCCAAGACATTCTATGGGACGAGATTCGAGCGCGCCAACAATCGAACTACAGGTTCAGAGCCGGAAGATCTGCCCAGGAAAGCAAGGAGGTTCGGCGAGAAAACCACGAACATCAACAACCACCAATGATCACAGAATGCTATCAAATCGGTAAGCGAGTTGATTGAGACGTAGTTCTACAGATTTGCTCAGTAATATATATCTAGGTATCCGTGGTAGAGGCAATTCTACTGACAAGAATTGTCCTTGCGAAACCACTGGGATGTTGCCAGTGGAAATTTCCCAATCTCCTCTTTACTAAAATTTCTTTTTATCTAAGCTGTACTATGTGCATCATAAGATTGTTCCCAGTGCTTAGGTAACAATAAAAAAAAAAACAAAAGGAGAAGAGCTTTCCCCTATCCTAAATTCGCTCAGCTTCTTTGTCTTCCCTTTCAACACCTTTCGCTTGAAATAATTTTCGAAGGAGGTTGCGTTTAGAATCGTCCGGCACGAATTTGAAGGGGAAAATGGTAGTGGTTAATTGCGAGGGCCTTCTTACCTGAACGGCATCCCCTCTACACACTCCCTAAAATCACTCTTTCACAATTATTTTTTAAGTTGAAAATTTGTTGTCTTTGAGGAGAAGTGTGCTCGAAAAAAGCATCATAAGTCTTGTTAAGAACATCGTATGACAACGATAATAGGCTCATTGGAACGTAGATATTCGACATTTTTTCTTCGTTCTCATACATTTTCATAATAAGGATATTAATTTTTCTTAGGGAAAAGATGCGCCCTGTAGAGATCTTTCAAACAAAACAAGAATCACTCGACAGCGCAAGTCGTTCAAAAGTTATTGTCATTAGTGCGGGATCGTTACGGGAAGTGTTCAGTGTAATGAGCCTTTAAAAGTAAGGACCGGTGCATAACGAATTTGTTTTTTTTCTAATATTTTCGCATACAGACTCTATTAAATCCAATAAATGCTTGCGTGAGGTGATTGGACGCGAATAAACAATATCCTTTAAATGCCTCCATAAATAAAAATCCAAAGGATTTAAATCGGGCGATTTCGCAGGCTGCGTAATCGGGCCTCCATATCCAATCCAATGGGAAAAGTAGCATTCAGGAGCATCATCCTATTCCCACAGCGAATTCTTTGCATCAATAGATGCATCACGGCTCATGCATTGGCATGCACTCATGCCGAGCACCCCTTTTCTCCCCCAGAGAGAGATTGAAATAGATCGGCCAATGAGGCTGACTTCCGCTGAGCTAGATATGTCACGTACAAATTCCTTAGGAAACGTTTCCTTCGGGTATTTACAAATCACATCCCAAGTTCTGTACGTTAAATTTTTTCCGGAACTTTTCTTACCTTCTTTTGAAGTTTAATTTAACAAGGTGATGGCAGATAAAGGCGTGTTTACTTTTACTTCTATGGAAGTCCAACACAGCTTCTCAACCAAATTAGGGAGCTGGCGGCAAGCAGCGTTTACGATCATATCCTCCGCACATTTTGGATACAGGACTTCCTTCACAAACTCAGACCTTTCTAGTGAACTGGGGAAGATAAACTAGCTGAATTTTCACACAGGCCGCAATTCTTCACGACGTCACATGTCTAGTCGTCCCAGGAACAAAAATCAATTGTAATACGTCCAGTTTGTATCACAAGCGAATGAGTAAGCTAAGCATTGCCAAAAACCAAAGAAGCTAAATTACGGACAGCAATTGGTGACTAGTCAGTCCCCAATAAACATAGGTGATCTAAATCTCACAGATAAATTCACAAAATGCCAGTTTCTCAAAGATACCAGAGCCGAAGTTCGGATTCCAACATATGGACACCAACTCATGCAATTCAATATGGGTTCACGCAGTGCATTCAACTGGAAATTCAGGGATGAGGATAATAAGTCTTTGGGTATTTAAAATTAAAGAAATTGATACCACACTACGATGCTAAGAGAAAATTGGATGTAGTAATAATTGCCCCATAAATTCTCAACTTAATACACTGGCTCGCTGAAAATCTTATATATATCGAAAATAAGTCACTTACCTTCCCATGTTCGCGTTGATGTAGTGATAGGCAACGACGAGCAGGAAGAGAAAAACTCCCAGTACATTTGAGAAAATTGCCAGTTGCACATCAGTAATCATCCTGAAATTGTTTCAAGTCTTAAGTAATTTTCAATACTAGTCAACATCGAGGCAAATTGAATTGAAAGGATTTACTAAACGAGCAAGCGACACGTCATCCAACAAAATTTAACTAGAACACCTGTACATGTTTAAGATCTTACTCACCTGGAATTATTACGTGAATTGCCTATTCAATTTAATACACAATCAGCACAGTTGGGCAAATTTTAAATAGAAAGAAATAATTCGCAGCGTTTATCAACAATTTTAGCCGGTGATTCTGTTGTCCAAAACTTGACACTTGACAGCCAAGTCAATGTATAGAAAAAGAAATGCCATGTGAAAAGGGTGACAATGGAGACTTTCATTCAAAGGAAATTAATTATTTTCAAAGGTTTCAGCACACCTTTAACTATATTTATTTACAATGTAGCTTTTCAATTGTTGAATGTGAGTACGTGAATAATAAGTAAAAACTT
>QYTT01088681.1:11960-39602 GCA_006980735.1 Dasypogon diadema | reverse complement strand
AAAACAAAAGGAGAAGAGCTTTCCCCTATCCTAAATTCGCTCAGCTTCTTTGTCTTCCCTTTCAACACCTTTCGCTTGAAATAATTTTCGAAGGAGGTTGCGTTTAGAATCGTCCGGCACGAATTTGAAGGGGAAAATGGTAGTGGTTAATTGCGAGGGCCTTCTTACCTGAACGGCATCCCCTCTACACACTCCCTAAAATCACTCTTTCACAATTATTTTTTAAGTTGAAAATTTGTTGTCTTTGAGGAGAGGTGTGCTCGAAAAAAGCATCATAAGTCTTGTTAAGAACATCGCATGACAACGATAATAGGCTCATTGGGACGCAGATATTCGACATTTTTTCTTCGTTCTCATACATTTCCATAATAAGGATATTAATTTTTCTTAGGGAAAAGATGCGCCCTGTAGAGATCTTTCAAACAAAACAAGAGTCACATCGACACCTCAAGTCATTCAAAAGTTATTGTCATTAGTGCGGGATCGTTACGGGAAGTGTTCAGTGTAATGAGCCTTTAAAAGTAAGGACCGGTGCATAACAAATTTGTTTTTTTTTCTAATATTTTTACATGCAGACTCTATTGCATCCAGTAAACGCTTGCGAAAGGTGATTGGACGCGAATAAACAATATCCTTTAAATGCCTCCATAAATAAAAATCCAAAGGATTTAAATCGGGCGATTTCGCAGGCTGAGTAATCGGGCCTCCATATCCAATCCATTGGGAAAAGTAGCATTCATTCAGGCGCATCATCCTATTCCCACAGCGAATTCCTTGCATCAATAGATGCATCACGGCTCATGCATTGGCATGCACTCATGCCGAGCACCCCTTTGCTCCCCACAGAAAGATTGAAATAGATCGGTCAATGAGGCTGACTTCCGCTGAGCTAGATGTCACGTTCAAATTCCTCTGGAAACATTTCCTTCCGGTATTTACAAATCACAACCCAAGTTCTGTACGTTAAATTTTTTCCGGAACTTTTCTTACCTTCTTTTGAAGTTTAATTTAACAAGGTGATGGCAGATAAAGGCGTGTTTACTTTTACTTCTATGGAAGTCCAACACAGCTTCTCAACCAAATTAGGGAGCTGGCGGCAAGCAGCGTTTACGATGATATCCTCCGCACATTTTGCATACAGGACTTCCTTCACAAACTCAGACCTTTCTAGGGAACTGGGGAAGAAGATAAACTAGCTAAATTTCCACACAGGCCGCAATTCTTCACGACGTCACATGTCTAGTCGTCCCAGGAACAAAAATCAATTTATTACAATTACGTCCAGTTTGTATCACAAGCGAATGAGTAAGCTAAGCATTGCCAAAAACCAAAGAAGCTAAATTACGGACAGCAATTGGTGACTAGCCAGTCCCCAATAAACATAGGTGATCTAAATCTCACAGATAAATTCACAAAATGCCAATTTCTCAAAGATACCAGAGCCGAAGTTCCGATAGTTCCTCACCCACAAACAGAAATGAAAACATGAGCGTGTGGACTTCACGCGGTCAATGGGACCGAGATTCCAACATATGGACACCAACTCATGCAATTCAATATGGGTTCACGCAGTGCATTCAACTGGAAATTCAGGGATGAGGATAATAAGTCTTTGGGTATTTAAAATTAAAGAAATTGATACCACACTACGATGCTAAGAGAAAATTGGATGTAGTAATAATTGCCCCATAAATTCTCAACTTAATACACTGGCTCGCTGAAAATCTTATATATATCGAAAATAAGTCACTTACCTTCCCATGTTCGCGTTGATGTAGTGATAGGCAACGACGAGCAGGAAGAGAAAAACTCCCAGTACATTTGAGAAAATTGCCAGTTGCACATCAGTAATCATCCTGAAATTGTTTCAAGTCTTAAGTAATTTTCAATACTAGTCAACATCGAGGCAAATTGAATTGAAAGGATTTACTAAACGAGCAAGCGACACGTCATCCAACAAAATTTAACTAGAACACCTGTACATGTTTAAGATCTTACTCACCTGGAATTATTACGTGAATTGCCTATTCAATTTAATACACAATCAGCACAGTTGGGCAAATTTTAAATAGAAAGAAATAATTCGCAGCGTTTATCAACAATTTTAGCCGGTGATTCTGTTCTCCAAAACTTGACACTTGACAGCCAAGTCAATGTATAGAAAAAGAAATGCCATGTGAAAAGGGTGACAATGGAGACTTCCATTCAATGGAAATTAATTATTTTCAAAGGTTTCAGCACACCTTTAACTATATTTATTTACAATGTAGCTTTTCAATTGTGTGAATGTGAGTACGTGAATAATAAGTAAAAACTTTTGAATTCACTTAAGTGAAATTCAAGGTGAACCGTGAGCGGATGAACGCAACCCAAATTATTTACGATTGGTTGAAATATCTGAAAAAGCTAATACAACAACCCTGGGACTACACTCAACTCACAATCAGCCAACTTCATATCCAAACAAGTGAGACGTCAAAGTGTTGCGAAGTTGCAAAAAAGTGAAAACAGGGGAATCAGTCGTAAATAAAATTTCGCGAGTGCAACGTAGTGGGTAGTTTGGGTGGTTTTTAAATGTAGTTTATATCGTGCTATGTTGGCGGGCGGTGCGTTAAGATTTTGAGGTCTTTCGCAATAAGGGGGATTCCCTTTTTGAAAAGTTCTGTTGCTATGAATTTACAGTTTTTTCCAGCTGCTGAAATTGCCTTGAAACACTTTAGCTTTAGTTTTCGCGTGCTTGCTTGCTGATCTGCCGATATGAAGGCGATAGAAGCCAAAGTCGTTGTTTTGGGTTCAAGAGGTGAGTGCTCATTAGCGAATGGATTAAAACAACACTCGCTTTGCCCCCGATAGCCCCAGATCAATTTGCAAATTAAAGCTGTGTAGTCCAGTTATCGGCACTCATCGGAATGAACACAAGTACATCTCTTTAACCGCGATTTATCTATTTACTCAGTCGTATCTGACGTGACTCATGTTTACTTTCCGACTTTTGCAGCTGTTGGCAAAACAAGCATTGTAACCAAATACGTGAAGAACGGGCACTCGAAGGAAGTTACTCCGACCATAGGAGCGTCATTCTTCACGTGTAGGATAAACTTGGAAGACGTAAAGGTGAAGTTGCAGGTATGTGCGGCTGAAATTCTGCGTGGTCAGGGAGACCCTACTCATACCTTTCGCTTTTTCCAGGTGTGGGACACAGCTGGCCAGGAGAGGTTTAAAGCTGTCGCCCCAATGTATTATAGAAATGCAAATGCTGCCTTACTAGTTTTCGACATCACACAGTATCGCACCTTCAGTGATATCAAGACATGGGTCCAAGAACTCCACCGAAATGTTCAGGAACCGATGATTTTGACTCTCGTAGGAAATAAGTTAGATTTAGAGACATCACGGGCTGTGTCTCGTGACGAAGCTTTTCTCTACGCCTCCTCGATTGGTGCCCATTACTTTGAGACTTCTGTTGATCAGGCGATGGGTCTGGATCAAGTATTTCTGACGACGGCTCTGGGTATAGCCCATCTTGCCAAGGAAAACAAATGCCATACACTGCGCCAGTATGAATCAAATGACTCGATTTCATCGTATATCACTGCACCCATAGAAATAGGTGGTTCTTTTCAGTTGCCATCGGTGCACGTGGGGATTCCCGTCGACGAAAATAACGTGAAAGTGAATGGGGTCGGGAGACTGGAGCGCGCTTCCTGGAGTATTGAACATATCGCTCATGGTGATGCCGAACCGGGTGGCTGGTGTTGTTATTAGAGATTGTTTCGAATTTATTGACTCATTTTGGCAATAGTATTAAAACGGAATTTATGTACATAATTTTATCGCTTCTTGTCAATTATTTAAGATCAATAAAGCGTTGTTGCTTATTTAGACCTGTTTTTGGTTAGGATTACCGTTCATTTCTTTATTTGCAAATCTATATCCTGCTCCCGTCTCGAATTTTATTTTTAGCACAGGAAAAGGGGTTCAGTAATTTTTCCTCGGTTAGTTTGACTAACACCCACTAACAGATAAAATGGCGCTGCGCTTAAATGTTTAGCAGCTGTCAAAATTTGATTTGTTTTGAAACAATTACTTCTTAAGGAGAATGTGGATTGTTAGGATAAATTTCTTGATATGCCGAGATTTTTAACTGAATAAATGGAGGGAAATAAAATAGAGGACAACGCAAACAACGTGGGTGTCAAAAAGGATACCTTCAGATTTAAGAATGACAGGGATGGGTTAGTATTTAAACTTTTAAAAATTTGTGTGGATTTCTCTCATGAATTAATTGAATTAAATGAGCATTTGTAAATAATTAATAATTAGAAACAAAGCGAAACGAAAGGCACAAATACCTCGATACTAAAGAGACAAGGACCTGCCGTGTATTTCCTTTCCGTTTACATTTGCTGTAATGATTGGGAAACAATTTAAAATCTAACACTGAATGCATTTTTTGTTATATTTAATAAATAACCTTTTTCCGCATGTGTGGCACGAGCACTAGTTCATGCAAAGGTAACATACTCCGAATTAGACGGGCAATAGTTTATCTGTGATCATTAATCAAAAGATAGTACTATACAGTCCGTGGCACTTGGATGGCCCTACTTTAGTCTTTTTAATAAGACTACATCTATTCGTGTTATTCTCGCTGATACTTTTGTAATGCTGGAAAAAATATGGTTTTGAAAGAGGTCCAAGGCACCGAGACATATCACCAGGGAAATGTAACATTATTAGACTCTTGGTCGTTTCTCCAACATTGACACCAATTCCCTATTCGAATAAGTCCATCTTGGAGATCGGGTTGTTTTGTAACTATCTTCTTTAGTCTTCTTTAGTCTAACTAGCTGTGACTTCGTACTTCTTATGGTCTTGGATGTCTTCGCCTCCATTTACTGCAGTTTCCCCTCCAACTCGTCAGTGTACTTTTCATATTTATCTTCCCAATCCATCATTTTTTTAAGGTCTTGCCAAAGCTCAAGGGACAACCCTATGATGCACACAGCACAGCTAAGGCGGAGGGAAATTGGGGGAAAGGAAGATTGGGAAGTTAACCTGACAAATATTGCAAGTGAGCCACAATTTTATTGGTACGAAATTACTGTGCAACATCCCAGTGGCTTCGCAAGTACATTTCTCGTCAGTAGAAATTGCCTCAACCACTAATACCCATATATATCGCCGCGGTCTCTGCAGGATTTGATCTCACGCCAGTAGAGGAGAAAATCTGCAGACTTGCGCCTCAGCCCGCTGGGCCACCGGCGTGCGTTCCTTCAATTTGCCAGCTACTCCACAAATTTTTATGCTATTCCACATTGTGACATCAACCACTTTTTTCCATCTGGTATCAACGAATGTTGGCTCCGTTCCCCTGTATTTGCAATATGCAGATTACTCCCAAGCACAAATTCGAGTAGAGCCTTTCCTCTGAGGTTGTCATCCGTGTTCTCTCACACTGTATTGTGTTCAGTGGCGGTTCGTGGGAAAAGCAGCAGGTGGGACCAGATGAATAATATATATTTTAAACCGAGTGAATATATAATAAAATGCGAGACTTATTCAATTACATTTCATGTAAACAACTTATATAACATATATACTAGCAAATCCCTTAAAATAATATTAACATACCCTACGAAATTGGGTTCATAGCCTACATTGCCAAGGCTTCGGGTTTTTGAAATATAGATTTGTCCTGGAGTGAAATGTAAATGCTAAATTGGTAGATTACTAAAAGCACAATTATTACTTTCTTACAGAAATAAATTATTGTCCAAACTTTTACGTGTCTACTTAATCGTTTTTAGATGTCACGAAACAAATGGTCCTTTAACTTAGGTTTTACTTCTTCAAAAAAGATAAGTACCTTAACTGCAAATTTCTCGGATTTTTATTTCTGCTAAAGCGAAGAAGGATCGCTCAAGTAATGACCGCGTGCACCGCCTATAAATAAAATGAATTCCCCTTTAGATTTAGAAAGTGGAACAGTGTTTTAGTTTTTGAAATAAATATCTATAACAGATATTCGTTGAAGATTATGAGTCAGCCTTTTGTGTCGCGCCTGTGGCCAAAACATCTAAATACAGGATTTAAAGTGCCTCCTGTATTGATGCGGGTGCCTTTCACAAAGATTACTCTACAGTTCTAGTAATGATGCAGTTACTACATATTACTATTGACTATCAATATACTATCAGTATATGAACTCTCTTGTCTACTGATGATCCAAATAACACCGAAAGTGTCGAAAACGGTCCAGTAGAAATGTTGCCTCTTGATCTCAAAGACATAAGGGGGTCAATTAATGCTTTATCCGCCAGGTCCACGAGCAACCCATAGTGGCACAGGAAATCTGCTCCTAATAGGGGTTTTACAGCGTCGGCGACGATGAACTGCCAAGTAAAGCATCGACGTAAACCTAAGTCCAATGTGAGGACTCTTCGACCATAAGTGTTGAGTTCGCTGCTGAAAGTTAGAAACCTAGTTGGCGTTAACATTTTGGTTGAAGATGCCAGAATTACTGAAACGTCTGCTTCCGTGTCGACTAGAAAATTTTGCCTTAAAATCTTGTCAAATATTTTAAAGCGATTGGATAAATTGCCCCGTCCACCTGTCGCCGAAGGCTGGGGACAATTCAGTTTTGTTGAATTGCCCGAAATTGCGCACTGCCTTACCGCCTTGAAAGTGCAAGGCTATTACACTTCCTAGCATCGGTACCGAAGCGCTGATAGTACCAGCACTAACCATTAGCACGCCCAGCAGAAGAGGACCTAGAAGGTCGAGAACGCGGTCGACACTGATGTCGCATAAACAGCGGGCCTATTCACCATCTCCGAGATTTTATCCGCACATTCGGCTAGCTCCTCAAGTGAGCTCGAAGGATTGCACGCGAGGATTGCCTGCGAGAGGCTTGTTGGGAGACGCTGCATCCGCAACCCAATATCAAGTCGGCCAGCAGCTGGCTAAGTTTTGCTGACTCCGAGAAAATCAGTCTGGTCACCAATGCATTCTGTAAGACCTTGTAGGGCTCCTTCGGTTGATTCCGAACAATGTCTAAAACTACTCGCAACACCTCCATCAGGACTCGCCACAACAATATTAAATTTGGTCTCACTCCGGACAATCCCCGCAATAAGGAACATCCGGTCGAGCCTGTCGAACCACAGGTTCGGCATCTCCTTCCAAAAGAGCGGAGGTTTAACGGACCCGCGGCAGCACCCATGCAATCCTCAAACGGTGGATCGATGTTAGCGTTGCCAGTAGCCATTTTACAATTCTACACTTAGCACTACACTCGCGAATCAACACGATACAACGACTTACAAACAATCGCGCGAAACGAAAAGATCCGAAATAACTTACAAGAAACTCACCGCACCCCCACGTGTGGCGAACTGTTCACAATAATAGAAAAAAAGTAAAGGAAGGTGGTAGAAAACAGTCACACAGCCACTCCACTGCGTCTCAGTCAACGGGCAGTGTTTCCAAGCGTGAGGCATGCTACGTCGGAGTGTCGTTGTTGCAAGCCAGAAGTTCATCAGGCTCTAGTTAACGTCGGTGAGACGTGTTCGTGCGTTGGAAGGCCTCTTCAGCCTTCCACCTGTCGGGATGTGTCCACCTGTAGTGCGTGCGTCTGCTTGTCGAGGAATAAGGTCTGTTACAGTACAGGACGTAGATCCAGCGTATCTGCTGATCACTTTTCTTCGGACTCCGTCAGGATGTTCAGGATCTTCTACAAAAATCTGTTCAGAGCTTTCGGGGTTACCAATTTGTGGGTCACTACGGAGAGATATTGCTCACGTAACTTGAGTAACGTTGCAACCAGGGAGCCTATAAGACTAACTGCGATACAAAACGACCCACAGTTCTATGCTGAACTGACGGGAGTTGCGAAGACTCAGGCTGAACAGGCTTGAATCAAACAACACGCGTCAAGGTTCAAAACATACTATTTAATTATACAAATTACAGTATACATTCTAATTGCGAGAATTTTGATATTTCAACTTTCCCAATTATAACAATCTTACAAATACTGACTTCTGTCGGCTGATTATATTTTACGCTTTCTCGGAATTGATTATAAAGATAATCCAACCTTCCTTACGGGTGCAAAAACAAAATCTCTCTAATTAAAAAATATCTTCTTCTTTTTTTCGTATACGATTTGAGAAATGATTGAAATTAACGAAAAGAAAACTACTCGAATATAATCACAGAGGCATTTTCACAACTACATTTAAGGCTCAATTACAGTGCCGTTCTTGGTTCCAATTGGAATACAAAAACAACAACATGGATGGGATGTATGCGCCGCAACCACTGCGTTCATTGTAATTGAGCCTTTAGACTCGAACCCCTTGAACCAACTAAATACAATAAATAAAATTGGGAAAACTAACTGAGGAAGGTGGATCTATATTTACTCGACACAAAAAAAAATTGACATAAATTCTCTGTCCAAACTCCAGGACTATTACGTCCAAAATATATCTATAAATAGTAAAAGTAACAAATACTAAATAAACACTATGTAAGTATACCACTCACGTTATTGGAAGGTTGATTCCTTTCATAGTTCTTCTTTTTATTTCACACCAATTTGCGATCCATTAATTGCGTGTTTCTACAGGCAGTTGTTTATGAAAGGAATGATTTTCAATATTCCAATTATCGAATACCAATCAGATTCATGTTATTTTCTATTTTTTCTGAGTGTAACTAAAGATTTTTGTAAAGCACGCAAAATAAAGAGAAAAATGTACTCCTACTAATTACAGGATGATCCTTACATTGCATCACACAATATCCGAAGGTTCGAATATCGTACGCGTGCGTTTAGTGACTGCTTGCTTTGGTGAAAATAGCATTCATTTTGTAGCCATTGATCACAGGTAAGATATATATATATATACGTTACATCAAATACTGTTTATTTCACAATATGTATCTTTAACAGAGGAAATATTTTTGTTTTCGATCTGACAACGAAAAGGTTCTGGAAATTACCTGAAAAAGTGCCAAAAAGTTATTTGATCCGGAACATTCCGGGTTCGATTTCAAATTACATAATAGGAACTAAAGATGGAAAGGTTGTGGTAGTGAGTATCAGTAAGTAAACACTCAAATTAAAATAAAAATACTACAAATTTATTACTTTTCAGAATCTGGTGAAATTACAAAATCGAAAAAATGTTCTTCTCATCGTGTTGAAAATGTGTCATTTCCAGGAGTTATAATTTCTCCCAGTAATTTTGTAGTGCATTCTGTTCAAGAAGCATTCCTTATTAATTTGAGCAGTTTTGAAATAACACATAAACTCGAATTCAACGAAAATAAAATTTCCCTTAAGTTTGTAGCATTTCTTCCCAAATGCGATAACATTTTCTCATGCTTCACTAATGACTCTGTACATATTTGGTCAGGAAATACTCTTAACACCATTCGGATTGTTTATCCAATTCGTTTACGGGAAAGATTTGTTAAGCATAAACCAGTCCAAGAGCTTAGCTTAACATCTACATCAGATTCTGATTTAGATATGATTTTTAGAGGAGTGATTAAAGACTACACAAGAGGTTTGCTTAATTCATTTTCATTTTCTTCCGATGGTCAACATATCTGTCTCACGACTATTGATGACTTTATATTAATTATGTCACCTATTTCCTATGAAATCGTTAAACTAATAAAGTTAAAGGACGTTACTTGCATGACTACCTGCTTCCTACCGCAAACCACTGATTTAATGCTTTTTGCTCTCACTTCAACTTCTGACGTCGTCCTAATTGACTGCAATGACTTGCACATTAAGGCTATTATGCAGGATGGGAAGTCATATAAAATGAACACGTCCGGGAATGGAAAGATGCTCTTTATCATCTTAAAGAGTGGAGAAATTAATGTTTACAAAACTTCAGTGGTTGTAAATTCCTTAAGAGCTATCCAGTGCGGTTTGGATGTTATAAAATCGTCGAAAGGATTACAGAATATTGAAGTGGGACTTTTAGATAAAGAGGTAAGTCGATTAGTTTGAAAAACAAAAATCTATTTTGTGTTTGTGTGCTATAGAAATAAGCTATTCTTGCGGTTAGGTTCGAAAAAGGAGGGAGTATTAGGATTTTCTTCATATTGTTAGTGCGTGTCAAAAGTTTCATAATAATTTTTTATGTCGGTTAGATTTGATTTTTTGAAAAATTGCTAAATACAAAAGTTTTAGGAAATCTTTCAAGTTTGCATAAGTGTCCCATTAAGGATTCCCACAAGGTCCAAAGTTTTTATTTAGGATTCTAATTGAATAAATACGTTTAAGAATGCGCTGCAGAAAAATTCAAAATATGGGCCATGAGTTCCAGAGGAACCAAAACAGATTCAACGTTAAGAAATCTCGGAAAGTCTATTATATATCTATTCGAAGGATAATCAATGTACGCAAGGAAAGGGTGGTAGTATTTCTGAATATGTTCGGAAAATTATTTGTGTTGCCACAAAAAAGGAAAATACCATGGGAGAAATTGAAAAGGAGCAACTTCATTCTAATTTAAGATAATTGTTGACATTTAAATTGTGAGTTTTTGCGATTACTTTATATGATTTCCAAGTGGGTTTGAAAGTGATTTTCTCGATATGGATTCTGTGGAATTCTTTTTTCAAGCGACTCTGAAAACGATATATGTGTTAGACATCAATACAGAAAATTGCGAGATAGCTCATTCGAATTTCCACACGAAAGGTAAATTGAAAATATTAGGCTAAATAGAAAACGTTAAATTTCTTATTTTTTCATAGATTTATAAAGCTCTTTCGCTTATCGAAAAATGCAGTTTTTTATCTGTTAAAAGAATTAGAGGACAAACCAAACTCTACATCTCGTTCATGCGCTATTCCAAATATATTAAAACTAAGTTCGTACCGTTTTGTGTGATTGTATTGAAATTATTTCACCTAAAAAATGTAAATAAATCAGCACTTACATTTTTTTTTACTCTTTTCCACGTGAAATTCGTCAAAGAAATGTCATCGAATGAAAATGTTTACGAAAGTGCACGAATTTCGTATTATCAACTGCTAAAGAACGTATTCGGATTTAGGATAATTTTAAGATTCGTATTTATGAATTGAAAACAACCGAATTTCCATGAATTTTCCTCGAATTCGTATTCAGAAATAGGGCCCCAGTTTAAAATTGGAAAACACAACTACCAAGTTCTACCAAGTTTGTATTTCGGAATTTGGAATATCAGAAAAATACTATGGAAGTAACGACCGGTGGAGTCTATGGATCTGTTGTGACCAACATATACACAGGGTCACACAAACATGCAGCAGAAAGGAAGGCTTCTTAGAATTTCCTCGCTAACAACTTTTATAAAAATTATTCTGAGATTTGTTAATGGACCCAACAGGACCCATGGCGCATATCTTAAAATCTCCAGTAGAACTTGAATCTCTAAGGATGCTCATAGGGCCCCATACCCAAAATTTGAACAGTCCATCAGATTTCCAAGAACGTTTGTCCATAGCAATTTTCCTATTCATTTGTATTTTAAGATTTGCTTTCGTTTCTTTTAAAATCAAACCTATGGGCTTGTTCTCTGTTAGCATTAGATATAAAAATTCAAGTGAGTAATGAAGTTTTGTATTAAATACTGCATCCATTGATTGCAAAGACTTTGTAGGTTTGAAAAATGCAACAATTTATTTTTACATAAATTTGATTTCAGCTAAAGAAAACGCTCACAAAAGATAGACTAATTCCCATTCTAAAGGAATTTGGAAATTACCCTGATAAGTATCGTCATTTAATTTGGAGCTCTTTGTTGGATCTACCATGCAACAAAGCACAGTTTGGAGAATTGGCAAAAAAGGGCATACATCCTGCTGTTGTTGACTACGACGAAGAGTATCCATTAAAAGACGCTTCAGCACTGCGGAACCTTAAGAAAACAATGTCATGCTTAATTCACTGGTGTCCTGTATTCGCTCACTGTAATTTTCTTCCTGGCTTCGTATTTCCATTTCTGAAAATATTTCCTAAGAGTCCAATGTTAACGTTCGAGCTTATATTATCAATTATTTTAAATTATTGTCAGCTTTGGTTTGAATTTGCGCCATTAGAGCCATTAAATTATCTGGGACTGGTGGAAAATGCCCTTGGAGAACTTGACTGTGAATTATCCCAGTATTATGAGAGAAAAGGCGTAACAGCTAAAATGTACGCGTGGTCTTTAATGACAACGGGCTTCTCAGAGGTTCTCGATGAACATCAATGGTATCAGTTGTGGGATAATATCTTATCAAATCAGCCGTATTACTTTCTGTTCTGTATCATAGCATATAATGTTGTTCAGAAGAATGTTATTATGAATTTAGAAGCTGAGGATTCAATTGAAGACTTCTTTCATGAACAGAATTTAATCGACATGAGACGATTTATTCGAAAGATAAATCTTTTAATGGAAAAATGCCCAGAGAATTTTCATCCAAAGCGTTATATGAGAAAATACACACCGATTAATAAAGGACTTTACCCCAAGTTTGAAAACTACCCAAAAAAATGGGTTGAATTGAAGGATAATGAATTGGAAACATTGAGAAGGGAAGGAGCTCTTCTCGATAAAAAAATCCGGGAACTGGAGAAGGTTGAAATTACACTTGCTAAGCGTTTGGAGGAAGGACTTAAAAAGGAGGAACATGAAAAAAGAATGAAGGGTGAGTGTTTTTTTTCTTCTTAATTTGCATTTAGTTCTTGACGTTTTTATTGACTTTATGATGGATAATAATCAGTGGCTTAATAGCTCCATTAAAAGCCATAGCTGCCAATTAGAAAATTAATTCCTTTCATAACAGATATTGCAACTGGACCTACAGTAATTAATAGAATTTGGATAATCACTTAATTTTGAAAAGTTATCAGCAAAAAACTAGGCTATTATTGGACGTGGTTGGGATTCTAATTCAGGATCTCATTAATCATGGCTTATCACTTTTAAATGATGATAGTGACCTTATGTACTGGTTTCATGTTAAGTTGTAGGGCGTTGTAGCTGTAGGTAAAGTAGTGACTCATTGCTATTCTGATTCCTGTATTAGCGTGGATTAATAATTAAAGTTTTTCTGTTGACGACAGAATAATCTCTAGAAACCATTGAAATTAAGAAATAAATGCATGTCTTCATGTAATCACATGTATGCCAGGTTCTCCCACTACTCACTGCGAAAGCACTATATTTTTTCATCAGCGGCTGACTTTATGGATAGCCCAGCCACTTTTTGGATGCCTTTCTGGATCTTTATGACTAAGTCGAATGCAGTATTGGCAAACAGCTTATTAAAACCCATAAGTCCAAAAAGCTGCTGTACGGCTTGATACCCCAAACCCAGACTCTTCTAGGCATATACTGGCACGTCTATTTATTTCTGGAATTTTATTTGCATGCAGTTTTCAGTCGGCATCATTTCTGTCAGCAATCCACATTTAGGGCAACAGAGTGGTAATTTTTGAATAAAGTCCAATATTCTGGTTTCTTCTTGTGTAACTGCTTCCTTCAAGCGCCTCTTACAAACAATTTCTTTTAGAATACTATTGAAGGCCAAGCCCATGCCCACTACACGGAAATCATTCCAGTTCTTTTGAACATCTCCAAGTTTTGGATCCTTTGTGGTCCACAGCTTCCTGTTCGAAGTACTTTGTTTGGTAGCTACAGTATTTGGCCCCGATGAAGATTCGATGAAGCTTGACCCAATCGAGGTTGTAAAGGTGGACAGGCTGGTACAGGAGGATGCAGCTTTTTATTTTGTGTCCTTTTCCGCAGGAAAGACTCCCATGGGCAGGGTAAACAACCAACGTTATCAGCCTCCGGATGTGACCCCGGTTGGAGTACAATCAAGGATCCTTGGTTTTACTAGATCGATCGGATGGTTAGATCACCGACGAGATGAATTCTTTCGCATAGTGCTTCCCATTAAGCTTATCACGACCCCGATTGCAGGATCAGATTTTGGACTAGAAAACAAAAATGACCACATCAGAAGCTGAAAACTGGCAGCTATTTTCTTCTTATATTGTGAAAATATTTGCATTAGTATTGGCTGTATTTTTCGAATGACGCAGGTAAATTGTGGGATTTTTGAGGAAAGATTGAGATATAGGATTATTACCAAAATAAAAGATTACTAACATTATTTAGCTCCGAAATGATCTAAGCGTTGAGTTTCAAGGAAATCTAAAAGATATAACAATAAAAAAATAATTTTCTCAATTCCTTTAAAGTTTTTTTACCTTTTTGGAGAAACTTTACAGCCTTCCTCATGGCAATTTAAGGAGAAGATGCCATTCTAGGGAATAATCTTGTTCCTTTCGTCATGTCGCGACTGCATTAGGTTTGTATTTGAGTTGCGACTTTTTAATCATATGCCCCCGTTTATTGTAAATAGTACTGTGGATTATTCTTTAAAACAAGACACGACAACTAGTAAATTAGCATATTAGCATATTTCTTGTGGTTCATCCGAAAGGATCAAAGATGAGTGCGACTGCAGCCGCAAAGTACACTAAAACAATGGTCTCTTTTGTGAAAGGTTGGGTGAATCGAAATGTGGATGATGTATCTAAAAGGACTAAAACCCGAAAGACCACCAAATCTGAGGATAAAGTGATTATTCAATCTTTTTAAGGACAATCCGACAATAATTTTACGGCAAGCAAAACAAAAACTTTCTGAAAAGGGCATTAACGTCTCGCTGAATACGATAAGACAGAGCTTAGTCGAAACCGATGTGAAACAAAAAAGTGTTGTTACCAAGCCCCAGCTAAGCACAAGTCAAATTGAAAAACGTTTGAAATGGGTTCACGAAAATGTTGACTGTGTTTGCGAAAACGTGATTTTCACAGACGAATCCACTTTTATTGCAACAAGTCACAGAAAGAAAGAGAAATTGTGCTTCGACGGAGTATGAAACATCCAATTAAAGTGCAGGTTTATGGATGCTTTTGAGCGAGAGGATTTGGGAAACTAATCACCCTCACAGAAATTTTTGATGCCGAAAAAATGATAAAACTGGATGAAAAGGGTTTACTGAAGTCTGTTGTGGTGCTGTATGGGCCAGATAATGAAGACTGGATATTGCAAGAAGACAACGGCGCAAAATATCGAAGCAGGTTGTGCACACAGAGGAAGGAGCAACGTGAAATAAAAGTGTTAGATTGGTATTCACAGTCCCCAGATACCAACAGAATAGAGAACGTTTGGGCCCTGATGAAGCATAAGATTTGCGGAAAGCAAATAAAGGGTAGTCATCACTTGGACAGCACATTAAAGAAACTGTGAGGCGGATTTTCCAAGGAATATGCACAAAAATTAAGTGGAAGTTGTACCACAATATGTGTCCTCATTATTCAGAACAATCAGAACGACTGGACTGTATGCTAGTTTTAATGCTAGATAGATTAAACAATAACAATAACAATAGTTTATTTCAGGTTGATGTACACAATAAACCTAATCTTATTTTAGTACAGAGAAAATAGCGGAACGAAGGTAGCCAGAGTTCACATGAATTTTGTTGTACTTACATCTAGTTATAATAAGGAAAGAAATAGAGAGAGAGAAAGTAATATACTAAAAAAACTAAGAAGAAATAAGGAGAAAAAGAAATACGAACCGGAAAATAAATCAAATAAACGTAATGCTTCTAAATAGCTAAACAATGATTAATTAGTGGAGCAACTGGGTAGAACAATGGGATGAGTTACGGTACATGTTCCCTAATGAGCCTGATAGTCCTAGCCGACTGAACACTTTGGGGGAAACCATTTCATAGACGAACAGCTTGGACAGGGTAGGAAACCTCCATAGTGGATTTGTGAAAACGCGGTGTCATCAACTTCATGTTACGGCGTAAGGAAGTTGGCAAGAAATGCTCCATTAAATACTCAGGCTTGTTTTTGTTAAGTAGGGAGTACAGGAATATCAGACATCTTCTTTTGAGATAAGTACATAGGAGCCACCACAAATTCAGGACTGAAATTCAGAAACGTGGTCAAATCTCCGCAGCACGTAGACGAATCTTACGCAGTCATTTAGAGCTACTTCCACTTTGTGGGTACAAACACTGTTTAACTTAGGGAACACAATGTCTCCAAAAGTGACGTGAGGTAAGATAATAGTTTTTACAAGCTTTAAGCTAGTCAACCTTGGCGAAAACTAGCTGATATCCACAGCCTGCGCAAACCACTATAGATCTTAGCGATACTCGAGTTAACATAGTCACAGCATTTCATGTTATTGTTCAAAACAATACCAAGGTTTGTGACATTGGTCTGCACCGGGAGCGGCACCTCATTTAAGATCACAGGCGGTTAATTATTTACATCAAGTGTACGGTCACAAAATATAATGTACTGGGAATTAGCAGGATTCGACAGTAGCCGGTTGCGCTTAGACCAGTAGTAAACCTTCTCTAAATCATTACTGATTCGTTCGATACAATCCTCGAGAAGGCCTAAGGGTCTACTCAGGTAAAGTTGCACATCGTCAGCATACATGTGAACACGCACGTCTCGAACGATATTTGGCAGGTCATTGCTGAAAAGACAGAACAGTAAAGGGGTTAAAATTGATCCCTGAGGGACGCCTTGGACAAGGGGCCGTGTAGCGGACAGAGAATCTGGCGGCGATCAGATAGAAAGCTCCTTATAAGCGAATTGCTGAAACACTAAATTTAAACATTACTTTATTTATTTCGGTGCTTTCAAGTTGTCTGTGCTGATTTATCTAAATCGTTTGATTTATTTATTAGATTCTAGGGCAAAAACAACAAGAAACATGTATCTCCTACGTTTCTTGTTGTGTTTGCCTTAGTTGTTATTTGCATTATATTTATTTTATATTTTAATGCTAGCTTAAGTACTGAAATATTAAATTAACTCCAATAATTTCAGAGTACAGAGAGAGACTTTTGTCTTGTTTTCGCTAGTCTAGGGTATCGATATTTAGCTTTATGAATTCATGGCCAATGAGCCTGAGATCCTGCTATTTTATTTTTCCTAATATCATCGTAATTTGTATCACAAATTAATTTACAGCTAGTGGCAGTTTCTTTATAAACATGCATATGCTATCTTCCTGACGACCAAAACGACATACTGAACGAAATTCATTTTCCTTGGATAGATATTGAAAAGTCTGTCTATCAACAGAATTTTATCAGTTTTCAACTTTAATTATGAACCCAATTCTATTACTTTCAAATAAAGCAGCCCACGGCTGAAAAAATTCCAGTTGGAAGTTATTAAATTTCTCTATAGCCAACCCTTCTTAAAGCTTAAAAAGTTTCATTAAAGTCGAAAAGTTTCTTAAGATATTCTTAGGAGATGTTCTGCGTTTAATGCATCCTTTCATCACTTTCTCTTTTAAGCCAAGTAAAAAGTTCCTTTCTGCCTTTCTGCCTTGATTTTAATTATAGTTAATTTGCATTAAGTTATCCAATAAATCAAGTTTCTTGCGCTTGTAATTATCGCCCTTGTAATGATAATTTCTTAAATCAAATTTCAGAAGTCGAGAAGCTGTACGGTGAAGCTTTGACCCGGGAGGTGGAGCGTATTTCATGTCAACGAAAGATGTTAGTACTCTATCAGAAGCAGATTCGCGACCGAAAAGCAAAAGTTCTGGAACTAGTACGGGAAAGTGCACATAGAGGAAATGTTATTGCGCGTGAAAATGAACTCGACACACTAATGAGGACCATTGAACGAGGAGTAAGTGGAGGAATGATTGCAGCATTTTTACATTCTTGTAACATTTTTCCTGGAATTATCCATTAGCGTGCTAGAGATGAAGCAGACATGATGTTTGCTGATGAAGATATTAAAATTCGTGAACTTAATTTACTAGCGCAAAAATATGAAATGGAAGCTGCTCTTCTGGACGACGAGCCGTTTGCAAGACGATTCAAGAGTGCTATAGATAAACTTGAGGATGAAAAGAAAAGACTAACAGGAGAATTGAAAAATGTAAGTAGGTTTAGTGGTTATTGTGTTGTACATCAAATGCAATTTTAATGGGTTTTTGTACTTGTTGCAGCTGAGAGGAGAAGATACTGAAAGAAAACGTGCCCACAATGATATAGCAAAGAAAATCAGTGTGATTGAAAACTTGCTTGAGCAGATACAAATCGAATTTATAAATATTATTGAGCCCGAGAAGATTAATAGCACTAATGGAAATAAATTGAGGGTAAAGATATGTGCGTTTCCTAAAATTTAAATGATGTCTCCCATCCCCATCCTTATTGAAACAATTGCTGGATGGTAATTTGCTTCAATGATTTCCATTATTTTGCTTTAGTAGTTACATTCTAGAGAAGATCTCTATAGACTCAATCTCTTATTAATCATTTGCAGGAATTGGAAACGAAGACTACTCACTTGGAAAAGGAAGTGCAACATTTGCTGCATAAATTGTAACAAAGGGTGCATTCATCCTTTATCGTGGCACAAAGGACTGCAATTTGGAATTGGTGAACATGAATGTCGAATTTTTAAGCGTCTTTTAATATTTATTCCTATTTAATATTTCACTATATAAGACTGAAAATGTATTGCACTTTAAGTAAAAGAGGTTTTAGTAAGAAAATTTTCTGAATCATTTTCTTTCCAATGGGAACTTGAAATTAAAATCATGCCACAGAATAAAAAGTCGCTAGGTATAATGAAAATATAATTTCACGGTAAATGAATTATTTTTAATAGAATTTCAATCCTCGTATTCGGTTTACTGCCTGACTGGTTACTTTTTTGTACACATTTTGCATTTGTTTCAGCTGTGGCTTTGTCTATATTTAAACAATGTAAAAATACTTTTTGACCTCAAAGTGGTACAAACTCTAGACTACTACTTTCATAATCCATACAAAAAATTGATTTCAGAAAACTCTGGTGATTTATTCGATTCTGTATCGCATACCGCTCGATTGAGCGCTTACTGCGCGCACGCTAGGACATATACCAACGTAACTCGAGCCATGTAATATATTTGTCATACAAAAAAATTTTAAAATGTAGGTTACATAATAATAAATAACATGTAAAAAACCCGGAGCTTAATTCTTCATTCTATTCCGGAAAGGAATGTTAAAAAACACATTTTTTTGACCTTCTATATGAGAATCCCCCTCCTTTACGAAAAAGAACTATTTCTTTTCATATAACCCAAAAGACAATCTTTGCCAAATTGTTTGGTTATTTCCCAAGATTTACGATGACGATGATTATTGAATATGGGGCCTATTGCGGATCATGTCTGCCGATATTTGGTCGACTTTCGATTCAAATTTTAGTGAGTTTGTTTTAAATATTATTTACTGGATCGAAGGTCGATGTGTTTAAGTTATCACAGATAAAAATTGGTTTTTGGATTGGAAGATGCTCCTCGTATCTTAGAAATGTGTATTGTTAAATTGATCGAATGGCAATAATCGATAATCGCAACAAGCCCCTATATCAATCCGTAATGCAATCTCGAACAATTTTCGTAAAAGTTATATTTTTAAGTTGCTGGGCGTCTTATTAAATTTCAAATATGTAGGCCTATTTTAAATTGAGCAGGGGGAGCCTTTTTTTGTTCTTTATCTTTCTTATTATTTAGCTTTATTAAAATAAAATTAATTGAATTTTTTTATTGATATAAAATCTCTGGAATCTGATATCGTACGGACTAATTTTATTATCGTAGTAAAATTTATCAACAGTCCGTTCAATTTCAGGATCTGGCTTACAATGTTTTCTACCCGGAATTGAATGTACTTTTGTTTTTGAAAGCTCGTTAGATTTTTTAATTTGGTAGGATATTCTGCCAGGAAATTCTTGAACCATTTCCTCAATTGTTCAAGATTTGCAACTAGGATCAAAACCATATTATATGTAATATTTTTGTTATCCGCTTCATTAAATTTCTTCTTTAACTTTTTGATTTGTAGAGTCATTCGTAGGCATATTGAAAACTTTAACTGTTGCTCCTTACAAAACCTTGTTTAATTTCCTACATATACACGTTTCCTCTTTTATCCTTTCTTTATCAATAGCTTTTGTGTTTGAAAGGTGATTTTGCTCATCATAGCAATTAAAAATAAAGTGTGTGCGACTGGTCTGCCCACACTGCCAACTTCCCATTTAGCAATTTTGTCTTACTTTTGAAAGTTTAATTGTTATAAAAAAAAAATTCTAATTTTTTGTAAACCTTATCACGTGTTCATTATGCAATTATACGTCGAATGAAATTGATCCGGAGTCGATATCATTTTTTGCTCTCGAGATATTCGAGGCGAAAAAAAGCTCAAGAACGTACGTACGTACAGACATATCTCTACAAACGATGGATTTGGAGGGACCTCGAAACTTGGTGATATGTCGAAATTTTCAATCCGAAAAATCGGACTCATTGCAATAACTTCAAATGGGAAGTTTGCTTAAAAAAAGAAAAACAGAAGAAGAAGAATACACTCTGTGCTCCATGGAATCGAACCGTTCTTCTGAGCTTTCATAACTTCGTTGCTCAAAAAAAACGCAGCTAATGAGCTAATGTCTGTTCCCTTTTTAATAAAATATGAGGAAAAATAAGAAAATATACTTAACTTGTTTTATATTTTATTTATGAATTTTTTTAAGGTAAGTGAGATCAGGACAGGAGCAGAAAGCATCAACTGGTAAGCAGATATTAAGAAAGCATCAGCTGGTACCTGAGACGCAGAAAGTAATTAAGAAACAACTCGACAAATATGTATATATATAAAGTGTGTAATTAACATGATCCTGTTGAGATTCCACAACGAAATATTCAGACAATAAGGATAATATTCATACCTTAAAATTCCGAATAAATGCAAAAGAAAAAAGGTTTGGTTTTGGAGATATTCAAGGATATGTAAAGGAGTTTTTCGTCCTGAAAAATTATTCATTTACATTTTTATATTTAAATGTTTTTTTCTTAAATTCAAAGCCTTATCTTTTAAATGGAATTTATTTCATACTTTCCGACATTCGGAACTGAAATTATGAATTTTTAGAGGTAGATCTACAGCCAAATTCATTTTTAAGTTCTATTGGTATGCAAAATTTCATCCAAATCTGAGAAGGTCTGTTCAAAAATTTGGCAACTTTTGTTATTTTTCCAGTGGACTTAGGCAGGGCTTATAAAAAGAAAAAAAAATCAAGAGGTTAAAATGTTTTTACATTTTTATATATTAATTAGTCGTCAGGGGTGGTGGCAGAACTCTAGAATCATAAAATCACGTTTAGACCATAAATAAATTTAAAATTAAATTAAATTTTAACTCAGCGCCTGAACATTATTATCTATTTCTTCGGCTGTCTCAACTTCCGACTTCATGAAATTCCTGACGTCACTAAAAGGAGTTCCCGGCAATATTATTCAATTTTTTGATAATAAAACGACGTAACGAAGCAAATCCCTCCCATAAATTTTTCTCCTTTCCGGTTTGCTCGCAAGCATTCAACGTGCCAGCTAAGTTCCTTTGCACCGCAGGAAGTAAAAAGACATTTATGAGCTTGCAAATTACCACTCAATTACGTTTAGGGAGGGCAAAAATGAGGCCAAATCCCCCTTGAATTTATGTTGGCTTTGTGTAACCTCTGCGACGGATTCCAACCGAAATCTGTGATCATCTCGTCGCTTAAACGTAGAGTTCACCTCAGGTTATTGTGCTGAGACACCTCTGACATAAAATATTATTTTGATTGTCAGAAATGTCGAATTTTACTGGTTATGACATTTCATCGGCAATTTGTATAATATTTTTGGGATTTACATATCCCTGTGCGGGAGGACCATTTTTGGGTCGAATCCAAGCAAGAAGACTTTGTCTTTACAGCCCTAATTTGACCCTAATAAGCATTCACGTATATGAAAAATCCTCCTGAATTTATAATTTCATTTCGTTTCATTTATTTTGTGGTGTTTGTTTGCATAGTTTTGAATACAAATGAAACACAAATCCGCCGTACGGAATCTACTTTACAGGGACAGTTTTATAATTATGATAAAGTAGTTGTAGCTAGTATATTTTCCACTAATAAACCTTTCTTAAAATTCTTCGTTGGTAACTAAATTGCAAGTATTTTTATTAATTGAAAATTGTAAAATTCTTCTCGTATAAACTGAGATTCGTCTGTTAATAGGAATTGCTGTAAATAAGCAGGATCATCGACAAACCCACATTGATTTGCGACTTAAAGTCCTTGTGAAGGAGTTTAATAATGGCGCAGAGGTTTTTCTGTCTTAGGCTTAATCCAATCTCATTCCTAATAATTTCAAATTCTCTTACAATTATTGATGGATTTAGTATAATTAGATATATTGGAGAACTTGCTATTTAATTTCGACGTTTCACGATCGTATCTGTTTGTTATCCGTGTAATTATTTTTCTGCACACCCCGTAATTCGCAAATTCTAGGATGTATTGCTGTAATGATAGGACACTCATCTCCGTGGAAAGCATCCCTTGTATTTCTTGTTTTTTGTTTTTTAATCCAGTCACCTGCATTGGGATAGGGCCTTGCGTCTCATTTTAAATTTATAGACGACTATAAATGCAACTCTGTCTGATTTTAAATTTTAACCCTTTTAGTGCCGAACAACGATATATCGTTGTGCCAACTGAGAGATGAAAGGTCTGATATCCCGGGAACTAGACAAGATATCGGGATGTCTTGAGTCTAAATGAAAGGGAGGTGCACTCCCTATGCGATAATACAACAAAATGTAGTAGTTCTAGGGCGAGGGGGTATCCAAAAATGCAGTTGAAAGTTTTAATTGCGCACTCTTTCGCCCCACAACTTCTTAGATCATCTCCTCCTTTCATGTGAAAACACACACATAACAATATCTTGTCTAGTTTCCGAGATATTAGCCCCTTCATCTTTCAGTTGAATTTTTGAACACCCCGTCGCAGTACAACTACGACACTTTATTGCGGTATCATGTAGAGATCATCTCCTCCTTTCATTTGGGACCAAACATGTACTGATATCTTGACTAGTTCGCAAGATATCATCTTGCAACTGAACTGAGCGGACTCAAATACTGATCGGACTCAAATATTGTTCGAACTCATTTCTGAGCGAACTCAGATACTGATCTGACTCATTTTTGAACGGATTCACACTTAGAATTCGTTCACAATTTGAGTTGATTACTAATTTCATTCGAAATCTGATTTTCTTACAACCCCGATATCAATGATACGGTGATTGTATTATTACTTATTTTTCATTTTAAATATTTGGGATATTATTTTTTTTAGCTTTTCTTATGTTTTATATTATATATTCTATATTAAATTTTGTCAAAATAACGATATGGTTTACTTATAGATGCTATTTAAAAAACCACCAATTTCTCAAAACGTTTTTTTACAATTTTTAATAAATACTATTAACACAATTTTAAACAAATATTGACATAATCTAATAATTTATTCTTTGTTTTTTTAGTTTTTAACATGTTCGTCTTTGAATTTTGTAATTATCTTTTAAAATTAATTTTTTATTGCCTTTTCTCAAAACTCAACAAATTACAAAAATTTGGCTTGGCACTTTATACACAATTTCAATTTTTCACTCGGCACTAAAAGGGTTAAAATATTCTTTGCGTGGATATATGTAAATAGGTAGGCAACATAAAAAAGATATTTAGAAAATTACCTTGTTTTCATTTTAATTTATTTCTCTCCATTATTGAATTTTACAAATTTTTCACTTTTATTTTAATTAAACTGAGGTTATTCTATTTCGTAAATGACTTTGTAATCTACTCAATTCTCAGTATTTTAATTTATCTTACTCGGTTTCCCTCGAAAAATTCATTATCGGCGTTTTTATGATTTCACTTTTTTCACTTATTTTTGCCAAGTTGTTTATTGCTATGACAAATTTTTGTTATCTTCATCCTTGCGTGCTTGATTAAAATTTAAATTAAAAACTTCTATTGAATATATTCTAAACTTTTGCTATGGGGGAACGTTTAGTAATGTCAACAACTCCTAATTGTGTTACATGGGAACTGCCTCTATGGGACTGAAAAGGGTGAATATAATGCATTATATATTCCTAAAGAGCAGAATTTGCTCAGAAAATTTAAATATAATTTATAGCTCTCAAAGCAAAGGTCACACCTCCTTAAAATGCTTAATTGAAACTTGCTCGTTATAATTTCCATAGAAAACAGAACTAAAATTCTGTAAACATAGAGAAGGGTTTCGGAGTTTGAATATTAAAATAGATGTTTATAATTAGAACCCCACTCAAGAAAACTGGCTGCATCAGAAATGTATGAATTTGAATAAAAGTCAATTTAAAAAAGTCATAGCTCCCCTTCGATCTAATCTTCAAGTAAAAATCGTACAAATCGAGTGCTGAACTTTTCTAATGAATAATTTTACAAAGAACAATTTCGATTAAAGCAAATATACGTATATGTGGTGTTTGTGTTTGCAGTCAGTTTTTATGCTCCATTTCCAAGAATAGAAATTTCCAATTAGCAAATGAACCGTGACTCCACTGAACCATATTTGCAATGGATATCAGTTAAAGTGGACGAAGTTTGTTTGAGTATTTTAAATTGTTAATGTAATTTGGGTCACATGCAATTATATAAATATTTTTTGAGATGCTATTAGCTCTTTCCTTAGTGAAATTAAGGGTATTTTTTTCCAAGGATTAGTGTAGCTAGTTTCTTTATACTTCACCTCCTCCTCAAAATTCTTTCTCTTTATTGTACAATTCAATAATTCATTTATTTTTTCCTAGTTTCTGCAAGGAGCAGGCATTTCTTCTTACATTCTTTCCATCTATTAAAATCAATTATGTAAGACTTTAATTTGTACCTTTTCCAAAAAATTTCCCACCCGTTTAATTTCCAATTAAGACTTTTTTTGTTGACCCTCAAATTGTAATATAGTATGTATTCTTCATTAATATTTCCTTGAAGTTTGTTGGATATGTGACCGCGCTTCTCTACCCGTCAATAGTTCTGTAGGAGTTTTATTTATATCTCAATTTGCTATATAATGTTAAATTAAATGATTAGCGATTTCCCGCATATTTTAACCCTTAATGGTACACCTTAAATTTTATAGCAAATCGTAACACCTGGGGTACAACCTTACCCCAAAGTTAATGGGCTAATTTTCGTGAAGCTGATGAAGTATGAAGCGCCAATTAAGATCACAAACCTAAATCATTTGGAGTCTATCATATCCACTTGATTTACCGATGTCTGAATTGACACTTTTAATAGATTATTTTGAATTTTTGTCTCTAAGTGTTTTCCAAGTTTAATTACAATTCTAAAGTTTCTGATTACTCTTAATTTCCCTGGTTTAGTGTTATTTTACTGTGTAATAGGTGTAGCATATATATGTAACGTACCGTGGTTTACATCTCATACTGAAAGTCTTATCTCGCATAGAAACAACGCAACAAACATAGATGGAAGCGTTTTAAAATCCCTGAGCTACGAACTAATTACCGCATGTAGCCTAATATTACCAATCGTCAGATTCTAAGAGCTAAAACTAGTTAGTATAGTTCTAAATTCCAAACTTAAGATAAATAGGCGTAGGTGAGCTAAAGACTCATGAGGTTATGTAGGCTTGAATCAGCTCTTTTTATCTTACTCTTCCCAAGTCAACCAGTTAGCGAATGAATCTGGTTTATTGCTTGAGATCCTACATGATTTCACTGTTTTTGACAATGTTGTCACAATTTTGCTTTGTCTGGTATTAAGTTTTACGCTACTATTCCAATACAAAAGAGAGAAGGTTATTTGTAAGTGAGAAGCTTTTACATAATCAAATATCCCCCCATATTGAGGATAATAACTTTTTATCCTCATAACAATCAGGACTTCTGGCAAAACATATTTACATCACTCTTATTAAAATTATTCATGATATACGTGATGTACTGGCGTTCAATTTGTTTACAGTATTATTGCTTCTTGATTTCTCGAAAGTGTTTCATAAAATGGATCATCTTATTCTAATAAATAAGCTTTGTGCTCAGCTTCATTTTTTAAGCTCTGCTGGAAAGCTGATGCATCACTAGCCGAACGTTTCTCTAATTCTTAATATATCTGAGTTCCACAAGGTTAAATCCTAGGATCTCTGTTATTTAGCTTGTTCATCAATGGTTTACCCGATGTGAATAGAAATTGCAAATATCATCAGTATTTCAACACGAGATTGATACATCCTCTTGGCTTAGTATTCGTATGAATGATATATCCATATTTCTTTTAGTAAATATTTTAAGAATCTTGGCGTTACATTTAATCAAGTTCTTAGTTGGTTGAACCTTATTGAGCGTGCTGTTTTCAAAATCTATGCTACGGTTTATAAGTTCTCCCTAAGGGCTGCCTTTACCCCATACGAAACACGATTCTTCCTGGCCAATTGCCGACTGTTAATATGTGGATCTGAATTATTTTATGCACTCAAGTTCTAAACCTAACCTTAATGAATCCTAATGTGGCTTTTAATACCATAATCCTTTATATTTTTCAACTTAGATGGCTTGATCATATATCTTATATTTGGACGCTCACAGTAGGAGTCGCATCTTGAGTTTGGAATTATAATATTTTTAAGAAATTTAATTCATCATCAGAATCTTCTGTAAAAGTTAAATTTTGAATCCTCTCGAAAACCTTTAACTTCGTAATACCGCGTTTTCATAGTATTTTTACCGAAAGTTTCATTTTCGGATTGTGTTACTAGAGCCTTCCAATTGAGTTTAAGAGGAGTGACATTTTCTTTCTTTCTTCTTTACTTGTGATCTCTTTTAGATATATTAAGAAAAAATTGAATTGAATTGAAATAGAAATCCTACAGGAGAGCATTTTTAGAGCAATCATCATATTTAACTTTATTTGGAGTTTTCTTTAGTATGTACTCTCCTTTTTCGTACCAAGAAAACCAAGTGAAACTGTTACGAGAGATACTAAACAAATTTAGCCGGTAACAAAAGTAACCGGTAATCGACTTAAAGTGATATTGCTGTATGATAATGTAAGACCCTATGTTATTAGAGTTGTAAAGCTTTGATTGGGAAGGCCTCCCGTGCCCAGCATACTATCCGACTATCACCTGTTCGGATCAATGCAGCATGACCTTGATGACACACGCTTTAAAAATTATAAAGAAGTTCGGAACAGAGTCGATAAATATCCCACTTCAAAAGCAATGTCGTTCTATCGTCGCGGAATCTAATTTCTGTTAGAAAAATGGGAAAAAGTTATACAGAACGATGAAAAATATTTTGATTGATGTAACCTTTCCGATTTTTTGAAATAAATGAGTTTTTAAAGAAATAAACGGCAAGAATTAATTCACACCTCTAAGGGTACGGTAATCAGTAATTTTGTTACTAATTGTTTGCAGCAGAGATTCTGAAAGAGTTTGTGGCCGCACTAGTGGAGGCAGCAGCTAAGCTATAGTGGGGCGGCACATGGTACTCATCAAAGACTTAGTATGGGGATGGGAAAATCCTGTGTCACACAAAAGAGTTCAGGGAACCCACGATGCCTAAGGACGGGACCAAAAGGGTCAGGATAACTGAAAGG
>QYTT01088681.1:0-11940 GCA_006980735.1 Dasypogon diadema | reverse complement strand
AACAATGTAAGATCACACTTTCTCTTCGTTCGTAATCTGCGCGACTTATTTGCGATAAAAGTGATTAATATACGGAGTAAATGAGTACTGAATCGTATAAGAATCGTGGCACTATGTATTTGCGATTTTAAATTTCACACATGTCGTGTATGGATCGTATAACCTGAAATTACGATTCAAATTGCAAAACTGTGAACTGTTAAATATAGGTCTTTATATAAGATATACAAGAGTTATAATGCAGTCAATCCGATCTTTTAATCAACTCCAGTTGTCGTTTAGACGGAGTCATATACTCGTTGAATTTAAAAATTATGAGATGTTGTACAAACGTCTTATTGTAATGCAGTAATTGTATATGGGCATCATCGGATATTAATCATATAAAAGATTATACACACAATATTACGACTCGGGTTACAATCATAAAATCGTTAAAGGCACATGTCCGTTTATTGTTTTATACCTGATTATAAATTCGTTGTTATAACAGTTGTGTAGTTGTATAAAGTGTTATGACATAAAAGTTGTAATACGGACATATATAATGTTGGTACAACGTAAAACTTCATCGTAAAAACAATAAAATCTTAGTGTGCTACTTGGGAATCATCATATTTAACTTTATTTGGAGTTTTCTTTAGTATGTACTCTCCTTTTTCGTACCAAGAAAACCAAGTGAAACTGTTACGGGAGATACTAAACAAATTTAACGGAGAATTGATGTAAAAAAGGTCATCAGTAGCCGGTAATCGACGTAAACTGATATTGCTGTATAATAATGTAAAACCCTATGTTGCTAGAGTTGTAAAGCTTTGATTGTGAAGGCCTCCCGTGCACAGCATACTATCCGACTATCACCTGTTCGCAGCATGACCTTGAAGACACACGCTTTCAAAATTATAAAGAAGTTCGGAACAGAGTCGATAAATATCCCACTTCAAAAGCAATGTCGTTCTATCGTCGCGGAATCTAATTTCGCGCAGCAGCTAGGCTATAGTGGGGCGGCACATGGTACTCATCAAAGACTTAGTATGGGGATAGGAAAATCCTGGGTCACACAAAAGAGTTCAGGGAACACACGATGCCTATGGACGGGACCAAAAGGGTCAGGATAACTGAAAGGTTTCACAAGATCTTCAGCAGTGACGGGTCACTTCCACATTTATTTTTATATTCATAGACGCATCCATGTTTGACGGCTTTCGCGACCTCGGCGAACTCTACGATTCTATCTCTTCAGAGCTCACGAATCTTTAGACATCCTCGCCAGTTAATGACACGTAAAAAGATCTCCTTTCACATCATCAAACCAGTCCAGACGTAGTCTTCCGCGTTTGCGATTACTTGTAAGGTTTTCCTCCACGTTAACTTAGCCCATTTTGAGCTCGTTATGAAATGATGGTAGGAGTACTAAATAGATCATATAATTCCTTCGCTTATATGTATTATTTCTCTTTCTAAACATTCAACACTCCGATCGGCCGTGCTGACAATCTGCCTTTAGTTTTTTGATTTTAAACTCTGTGTTGCAGGAAGATTTATCCAGTTTTATTCCTATTTCGATGAGATCAACTGAATTTTTGCTAACGAGATGTAAATCATGAGCGTATCTGCTGGGAAAAAATGTTAGAGTGGTTTGTTATAGTTCCAGCATATTTTTTATAGCTCGGCGTATGGTGAAAATCTGATCAAGCATTAATCTTCCTTTCCTGAAGTCATACTATTATCCACTCAGAATCACGTCCGGATATGGCTTAAAATGCAAAGGGATGACAGCAGAAGACTGAAAAGAAAATTCTTTGGTAATTATTTTGCCTCATTTTTGGAATATTCCATCCAAACCTTCGGGATAGTCTTCTCATTCCACACTAGAAGTATTGGTGTATATAGAACATTCTACAAAACTTGGCCGCACTTTTTAATTATGTAGTTCGTCCAGGATACTAGCCAGAATCATGCAAATAGGGAATATTTGCTAACTAGAGAGCATAAATGAAACAAGTGATAGATTGGAGAGTTAGGAAGAAAATTTGCATGGGAGGAGGGAGCCAATCTTAACAATTGTCCAAATATCACTCAGGTACCTGATGTAATGTTTCTATTTTTATCCCCGACGATCTATAACCCTGCGACCTAAAATAAGCTTCCCATAAAAGGTAATAAAATGCCTCTTCCTCGCGTGTATATCAAGTTCCGTTACTTTCCGCATTTGCAGCGAAATAAGCTTATAAAAAGAGTATAAAAAATTTTAAGTTTTTTCTACTGGTAATTCAAGTTCCCTGCTATATTATGCCATTTTTATGACCATTAATTACTAAACACCCTGTAAATATTTTATTCGAGGACATGGACTACACTACACCAGTAAAATCTTAAGATCAGTGGGGGTTCACAAATGTATAATATCTTGGCCGGTTTATAGTGGAACTTCCCAACAATTAATTGTTCTCATAACTTTATCAAAAATTCACGAACTAAATTAGTATGCAAGCAGATCTTTACTACTAATTCTTGTTTTATTCTTTAAAAAAAAAAGAATGAAGGGACATTTACATTTCTCCCCATTGCTGAAATAAATTTCATGATTGAGTTCACAAAGGAAGTTTATAAAAAACGTTGAATTCTTCCCCCAATAAAGAAAAAAAAATATGAAAATGCCCAAAAAATATCGACTGGAAAATATGAAATAACTGGGGGAAATATTACCAAAGTTCTTCTCGAATGCAATAAATTTGAAGAACTTATCTAGAAATCAAATTTATAGCTATTTGATGGGCAATAATTAATTGTGATATGCTCTTAAGACAAGGCTAGAAGCTATTTTGATAACTTAAACAGCGGATGAACACATCATTAGACCTATCCTTAAGAATACACACGATAAGACTCTTTCGTTCGAGTAAGCTTAAAATTTATGGCACATTTTTTACGACCATACCAAGCCCATCTTACATGCCATCATAAGATTTGTTCCTATACCTTATTCCCGAAGTATTTGTTAAAGTAGGAGGGATAAAGAAATTCTTTAATAACTCTATTCAAGTCGAATGCGTCATTTCAGCCGTAATAAAAATTTAGTCTTATCTGGCTTAAAGGTACCAACCACTCTATACAGTCAGTGGTATTTTTTAAATATCTACTCTAGTATTGTTATCAGCAAAAAAGAATATGACCATCAGTAGCTGCCGATTCATTGCACCTCTGACATCTAAATGGTGTTAGTCTCCACTGTGTAAATAAATCTACTTAATTATGAAATCTGAGCTGATCCGAAAAGAGTTTTGAACCTCTTTTTCCAAGCTTATTTTAATCGTTATTTCAGAATGTAGTGGATAATTGCATTCCAATGTATTTTATTTGCAATCAACATTTTCTTCAAGCTTAGTTTTTCAAGATGGATAGTGATAGAGTTCTTTTCTAAAATCAGATCAGTTCGTAAATCATTTTTAGGGTATCGTAGATCCGAATGAAAAAACGGACCCTTATAGGATCACTCGTGTGTCTGTCTGTCCCGTCTGTCACAGCCAATTTGCTCCAAATCTACTGGACCAATTAAGTTGAAATTTGGTACACATATGAATTTCTGTGACCCAAACATAGACGTAAATAAATGAATTTTGAATATGAGGGGGCAAATTAGAAACTTAAAAAAAAGTTTTGCAAACTTGTGATATATCAAATGAAATATATTTTTTATATTGTCTCAAATATATTTTTTTTATAATTTTAAAATAAATAGTTTTAAAGTTATTTAAGAAAATAGATGAAAATTGACCATTGCCCCCGTCCCCCTTATCACCGAAACTACTGAGCCTAAAATTTTGAAAAAAATAAGTTCTTTACTTATAGATTACAGGAAAACCTATAAGAAGTTTGTGGTCTTAAAATAACATGGTAAATCTCTCAATTTTGTGCGTATAAACTTACATTTGCAGTTGGAATCTATGGAAGAACATGTTTTTCAACTACAATTATAAGTTTGTTCTTGGATAATGGAAAACATTTTTGCATTGAATGAGCCATAATTTTTGGCATGAGATTATTAGTGTGCAACACCCCAATGGCTTCGCTAGTACAATTCTTAAAACGCCGTGCTCTGTGCAGGATTCGAACCCACGCCAGCATACTAAAATTTTCTTTAAAATAGTTTGTATCCACAGTATAATTTAATTTGTTATAAAGCTTATGTCGAATTGTTCCTCTCGCTTTGTCCTCAGCCATACACTCAATCACTTTCTTAATCACAGTAAAAGCATAGAGAGAACAAACTCTTGAGGAAAAAGCATCGAAATTTCTCCACTTCTTCATATTGCATAAAACCCCATACCTCGCCTTCATAACAAAGAACTACCCTGCTAATTGCAATAAACATTTTAATTTTCTGCGAATTTTTCACATTGCTGGTTTTAAAATACTGTTGCCAAGCGTTACAAAGACCCATCTTCGAAATACTAAGCTATTAGCTTAAATGTTCCGTAATAGAGGGCTTCGGTGTCAATATTATGCGTAAATAAGTTTATCTGTTAACTACTTTTATAGCATTTCTAGAAAATAACCATTGCTCAATATGTTTCCTGGCACCTCCGCCTCTATGGAAAATCATAATTTTAGACCTCGCCAAGTTAAGTGCCAGACTCCATAACTTTCCAGTTCAATAATTATCCTCTGAAAAATGTTGTCAGCATACATGAACATTTTTATTTCAATATCTTTGATTTTTCAACCCGTTTCCAGATAGGTCTATAAATTGTTCATGAACAAGATAAACAGTAGAGGACTGAAAACGCAACCCTGTCTGATTCCGTTATCAGTGTGGATAGCATCAGATAAACTCTCGCCATTCCATACCTAAGCTGTGGTATTTTCTTAGAACTTTTGTATAATGGCATAAAATTTTAAAGCATATGTCGCACTCGCACTTGTACAGATTATAGAACAACGCACTACGTAAGACAGTATCAAAGGCTCCTCTAAAAGAAAGAACTATAGGAATGTCAACTGTAGGCCGCAGTTTTTTAAGCAGAATATGTATCGACATTTCCATACGACCTCCTGGTTTTTTTTCTCCCACATCCCCATTTTCCTTCCTGCCCTGTGCATGGGATCATAAGGTATCCGCTGAGCTAAAAAAAAGAACTATATTTCTGGAGCATTTTTAAAAAAATCGTAAGTGTAGGAAAGGGTAAGGTAGAGATCTATTGTCTTTCAAATTACTTAGAACAACAGTGAGTTCATACATTGTTATCTCGTCATATAGTAAAGAGAAAGAGTTATTAGGTGCTGCGTATAGAATTGAGCAGGGGTTAGTTGAGTTTAAACTATTTCTATGGCCACTAAAGTTACACAAAAATTGCCCGGCCGCTAATCGTTCGCTTGTCCGTTTTTATTTGCCAATATATTCCCCATTAAAATCAATTTCCTCTAAAGTTCTATATTACTTTTATTTCACGTAGAAATTATTTCATTTACAAATAAAATAACATTTATTAACCTTTTTTTCCAAATGACCATTATAGATTTTATTAGAAGAAATTATTTCAAATTTTATTTTAAATACCAAATGCCCATCAGCGTGGGGCACGTCTACAGATTTTTTCCCCTGTTCGAATCTTGCGTCGGTAGGACACAGAATTTATCTGAGTATCAGTGATTGAAGCAATTCTATTGATAAGAGTTGTACTTACGAAGCCACTGAGATCTTGCAATAAATAATAAATTCATGTCGAAAATTGTGGCTCACTTGCAACATTTGTCAGGTTAAAATTTCCCAATCTCCCCTTAGAATACGTATTTCGTAGTTTTCTTTGAAATATAAAGTGTCCATGTTTTGCAGGTATTAATCTGATAACTCCTATACTTTCTAAAGTGCCAACTATTAGTTCAATGATTTATAAATCATATCTGAATTCCCAACAAATGTTAACCCGAGTGGGCAGGTAATACCCTCACTCAAATCAATACTAAAATAATATTTTTCCTTTTTTTGTTTGCCAAGTTTTCATTCGAAAAATCGAAAATAAAAGAACAAATTT
Source organism: Dasypogon diadema (assembly GCA_006980735.1). Taxonomy (NCBI): domain Eukaryota; kingdom Metazoa; phylum Arthropoda; class Insecta; order Diptera; family Asilidae; genus Dasypogon; species Dasypogon diadema. The sequence goes on along the minus strand of QYTT01088681.1, from coordinate 5,905 downwards.
TAAAATATCCCAACTCTCTCTCATAAAATTATCAATTCGGTGAACTAAATTAAAATAAAAGATAAATGAATAAAAATTCAGTAAATTAAATTAAATTTTCAAGGGATAATAGTCTCTAAAATCAATGGCGCTCTAAAGCGCCCCAAGAACTCGTTTCTTTTGTTGAATTTTGCATCTACATCAAATGCAAGAACATTCCCATTCTATTGTGCTCAGAATTTCCAGAATTTCTGAACGTTAAGAACTTGTGAGATTGGAGTTTTTATTGTTTAGTGCAGCATGAATGACTGATTCAGATGGTGCTGGTGAAATTAAAAAAATAGCTCTAGATATTTCCGGTGAGCAGCAAATATGAAATATCTGTTGACCTTAATTCGTTTGCATTGTCGAGTATTGCAATATCCATCACGTTAAAAATCCGGTAAGATTTTGATGGACTGCAGAATTTAAGCGATTTTTTTGTTCATAAAACACGAAATTCCTGTTCAAAAGCCGATGTGCCAATTCGTAAACGTAACCTGTGGTGTGGTAGTCCGGTTAGGGGCATTGAAGGATATAGTGCTTGCAGTCTCTATCCCAAGAAACTTTTCACATTCATGTAAACAGCGAAATTAAATTCCATCCTCCATAAGAGGCTCTTAAACTAATCCAAAACTAAACACAACCAAGGACTTTCATTCCGCTTGCGGAAAGTAAATTTAATTGGTTGAAGATTCATACTTTGAGATAAAAGCCCACATGATCCGCCCGCATATAAACTCAATCCCAAAATACCACTTCAGTTGCATATTTTCCCCATCTACTTGGAGCTTTATCTTTGCGTCTCCTGAGGGCTAAGGATAGCGAAATGCGGAAATTGCTGACCCATATCCTTGGCTAATGGCTGGGGAATGCAGTCACTGCTTTATCATGGACCAGACATTTACCGCTTTTGGAAAAACTTTTCTCGTTTTCCATTACACTTGTTATGATGAGACTTTTAAGAGTCCTTAACTTGTTTAATTGTAAGTTTACTGGATTCGTAATAAAATTGCTTTAGAGGGAGGGTAGATGGCCCCAGAATGAGGTTTCGGAATAAATTCGTGTAATGACAATTGTAAACCTCACTGCGTCCATTACACTACACTCTTGTACGACAGAATATCTTAATTGTCGGTGGCGTGACCATTATTTACTACCCTTATTTACTTGCCAACTTTGTGTATAAATAATACATAGATTATAGGAAAATTAGCTAGTTGAAGAAGACATGAGGGCAGGGAGAAATATTAGTATAGTATAGTATAATAGTTAGTATGGGATTTCCTCTTACCATTAGAAGAAATTTCCTACAAGATACCGAGATTTTCGTAAAAGCGAATACAACATCGAAATTTGTGCTACCCACAGTTAGTTCAAAAATGGAAATCTTTTCGTTCATGTCTATAACTGATGAATAAATAATATAATGATAAATCCTCAGTGAGCCTTTTTTGTCGTAAAGGATTAAGTACTAACAGGATACTCTGTGGGATCATACCTACCTATTCGGAAAAAATACTCTACTAAAGTTATATCCTCATATTAATAGCAGGGTGGATTTTCGCGTCTGAGTCCAGTAGGGAACTACTGTGGGCACAGGGGAGTACAACATACCCATATTAAATCATGTTTGTTGTAAGTGGCAGGAGCAGAGTGCAATTCAAAGATAAGATTTCAATGGTTTTAGGGTATTGTAATAAGATTGCTGATGAAGAATCTCTAGGGGGTTCATCGTGACGTTTAAAATTGCTACCCTAGAAGATATGCTTTTGTTTGTTAATTGTTAATGTCATCCAGTCCAACCTAACTGTTTAATTTGTTGTCATCTACCGGAGATTGAATTCATTAATGTAGTTTAAGATTTTCTTCAGTGGAAGATGCCTAACTCCCACAGGCGTTGGCATTGGTAATTCTCAACAAGACACATTTTTTGCAAATGGAAAGTGAAAATTGTGCAAAAAGGAATCTATAGCAATGGTCTTTTTAATTGATATTGAATTAAAGGAGCCTGTCTAAGGTCAATATCAAACATCCCTTCTTGATCTTAGCTTCTTAGCTACTGAGAGTTTTTTGTCATTGGCTCCTTAAATAGCCGGAAAAGGTTCGGATCTGTTTAAACGGTGATCTTATACCGTCGTACACAAGGTCTATAGAGCAGGAGAAGGCCCACAGGCTCTAGAATTCTAGCACATTTTAGACAATTTTTACCAAATTTGAACTTCGGAACATAGAACCCGCATACTGTGACACATTGTAATATTTATAGGTATAATAAAGTTGTAAGTTGGCTGTGATCTGATGTTTTGGATGGATGTGACCATGTGCTATTTCATTCAGACCATAATATTTTCCAGCAATTATTAGGGCGATTAGTCTCGATCCAGTCTCCAAGAATTAATATTTACGGGATGTAGGATACAGTTGATAGTACATGGTATCTGTGAGGAACTAGACACAAGAAAATCTTGGATCACGTAAAAAGATCAAGGACCTCACGATACCGGAAAAGGGACCATCGACCAAGAGATAGCAGTAGTGAGAACGATAAGTGCTATCTAGCGAGGCATGGGTAGGCAGAAAGTCGAGAAAAAGACCCTTATCAATGGCGGATTAGTCCGACAGGAGGGACCGAGAGTAATTTTTATATTCACGGATGGATTCATTGGAGACGGTAAGATAGGTGCCAGGGATATTTTTGGAACATTATCAGTACTTCGAAATGACACGCAAAGATGCTGATTCTGGCTCGTGCCTTAAATTACTTTCGTTCACCAAAAATTTAGATTAGCGCTAAAAACAAAACTTTCTCCGTTCTGAGCTTACTTTAACGAAGGAAATTAGTTAAACTTTTGAAATAAGCTCAGGCCCTAAGAAAAATAAGTGTATGTCTCGGATGTAGCGTAACTGGGGCATAACAACTGTGCTCAACTCCAGCGGTGCAATAAATAAATGTTCCGTGTACGCCGCTAACGTTGCACCAAGGTTGAGACGATTTCATGCTTCCGGAAGAAAATCGGGAAATGATCCTTAAAAATTGAACTAGCAATTAAAGGAAACATTGTTGTGAGATATCTTCAAGGGATTGCTGGATTTGAGGTAAGAATGGCAAAAGTTTGAAGGGAGTCTAATCTGATTGGCGAACGGTGATAGAACTCTAGGCCGAGGTGAACTTCCCGTGGAGTTTACTCAATACGAATCAATTAATGTGAGTTTTATCGGAAGCGTATTCTGGGTGGCTTCATAGGAAGTCAATATTTCGCAGCGGAAATTGAACTATACCATAGGGGCGTAGTCAGTAGGATTCCAACGGTCACCATCCCCACGAAACTCATGTCACCGCTAGATTTGTTTATGAAAAAGATTGCAATGGGGCGGCACTCAGGATGCAGGTACTGTACCGAAGGAAGGATCAGGTGTTAGAAGGTAAAATTCTCATTGCACTGAACAATAAAGCACGATCGGATGCATGGATCGAGAGAAATCCGTACAAAAGTTTAATGGGCTCATCTCGAAAAATGAGGTGCATGTAGGAGTCGAAGGAAACGAGAAAATCGAAACAAAACAGGGTGACTATAGAGCTCAAAGACTCAGCCCGTATTTCGCAATTGGGGGAGGAACGGTGAACAGTCTGATCAAGAAATGGGTCACAAAAGACCAACAAAATTGGTGGGAAAAATGGTAAACTACAAACAAGCGAAGAAAGGAATTGGACTATCGAGCCGACGGCGACGGACGAACTAGAAAAACGTTCTGAGCATGGAGTGTGAAACATTCAGATGGATGATCTGTCTGGACGACGGCTGTCACAGACTGTCCCATGGGTTCCATGGGATAACCATAAACAATAAACAAAGGTTTGACATAATACGAGATGTCGAAGCCAGCAGAGGGACGAAAAAGTATCCGAAAGCAAGAGACTATGTTGCTATTTCTCGAACGATAATTACATTACCCCTGGATGTGGGAGTTGGGCATGTGAAAAATGATATTACAACATTTAAAGTTCTTACAAATATATGTATACCAATATAATTCTTTGTTTTACAAAGATATAATATCTAGTGGTTCTATGAAGAGATGAAGATGCATTTTTTAGTATAGCTAAAAATGCAGGCATATTAGAAAATAAAGTACCTACTTCGTAGCAAAAACTAAAATTCCAATTAAAAGAGTTCTTTAACTTATCTGCAAATCTCCTTACTTTTACTTGAAACTAAAAGTAAGACTCTTTGTCAAGAAGTCCTGAAGTCGGAATAAAATTGAAACGCATTTGTGCTGGAGAGCTGGAGTGAAAATGATTTCAGAACAAAACATGTCAAAGCAATAGTTGTACATTGACAAACGTGACTAGAATTTATCTTATATTTGATTTAGGTTTTTTTTTGTTTCGCTTTTTTAGACAGACGAAGAATAAAGGCGTGCAACAGTGGCCTTATGCCAAAATCTGAATTAAGTAATCAAATATAGTGGACTGAAATTTATCTTATTTTCTCCAAGGATAAGAAGGGATTTCTTAGAGTTTGAGCGAAAGAACAAAAAAGTAACATTCTAAGGAAAAACGTTTTAAATGACGAAATGAAGCCTCTTGTCCTTCATCAGAAGCTTAAAGAGCTTAAACTCAACTTTGGCGAAGCGAAAACTATTTTGGGAATGTGAATGTAATAGTCCACTATATCCGGGGTGGCATAGAAATGAATAGAGAGGAATTATATAAATGGAAAAGTCAGAGAAAACAGCCTCGTATTTATGTAAGGGTTTGGGTTAAAAAGAGGGAAAGACCGGATAAATAAAATAACCAAGAGCCAAAGAGGTTCAGAATTAAAGTATTAACAGAACTTTATCAAGTTCCAATAGGAATGTATCGTATACTGTTGCGTCGTCCTTTTTATATACATCCTATATTTAGCTAAATCTTAAATTGATTGGAGCGATTCGAAGCGGCGCGGCGGCGGCGACAACATTTCATTTCATTAAAATAATTTGCTTTTATTTTCTGCACACAACTTTCAGCTTTATTGGTTTGTTTTTCGTCCAATTTGAGGTAGAGAAAAGCCAGCCTAGAGTACATTGACTCAAAGATTTTGTTACTAACTGATGTTGGGCAATCATAAATATAAATTGGCGAAGTGGAGGGAAACGACGTCTTCGATAGCGCCTGAAGTTAAGTGCAAACTGGTAGAAACTTCTCGTTTTTGTTGCCTAGACTTACTTTTCTCTCATACTCCGCTTTTTAAGAAATATTGGCAACAGATCGTCCGGCATGTGGTTCTTATTGATGCAAGCCTCCTTTATCTTAGCAACTTGGAAGTATCTTTTTCCGTTTTCCTTCCGGTTTCTGTTTACGCAACGAGTATCCTGCTATCCTCCTTCAAATATTTTATTCCAGCCATTGAGCAAACATTGGCGTTTTATTGAAATCTGATAAAGTTGATAGGAATCTGTGAAATGCGCCCACTCAAATTAAGTTAAGAATTTGGCTTATTTTGTAATAAGCAGAAGGCGTTCATGATTAATGAAATTACGAGATTTTATTGGGCCTTAAACTTCATTAAGTAATTCTAGGTCTCATTTTGGTAAACACTTTAATTCCATATCTTTTCCTTTTATTTTGGGGATACAAACAATAAATATCTTAGATCTTAGAAGAGATTCGAACGAACACAGTTCTATGGGGAAGACCGACACTTTCCGCAGGAACATTATTAAGAAACTGAACATGGAAAAGGTAGACATTTCCTTTATCCGAAAATAGGAAAGTACTAAAGGGTAAACAACCATCTTACAAACTAACAGAATGATGTGATTAATTTCTGTTTAATCCTGAGGAAACAAGAAATTCAGAGGTAGGTACGTGGGTTTGTGAATCGTTTAGTGGTACACAACA
>QYTT01088680.1:12800-30079 GCA_006980735.1 Dasypogon diadema | reverse complement strand
TAACAAAATATATTTCGAGCAAATAAAAAATATAAAAAAAAATCAGAAGCAAAAATGTGACGAAAATTCAGTAGAAAATGCCTGCGTACACTTCCAAAATTGTGTTATTTCCCAAAAATGTAGTAAAAATTTCAGGAAAATTTTTGTTCATTCACATCTATGTTCTATGATAGTGCAGTTAATGTGACATATGCGAAAATTACACATCATAGTGGAATTATTGGTGGACCAGATGACATGGGGTCGGAAAGGCAAGAAATTGGTGTATGCAAGCGTAAACGTAGGTATTACAGATTTTTTTTCCGTAATGCGTTTTTCCGAAAAAGTTTTCTAGAAATTGACAATATTGTGGGAAGACAACATTCATCTTTGTAATGGGCGGAGAAAAGTTTTGAAAAGACGGGTATTGACACCTCAGAACCGCATTCTGGTCGTTCCTCAATGTCGACCCCAAGAGAAAAACGTATTATTATAAATGCAGTGAAAAAACATCCTCAAACAACAGCAGGAGAAATCACTAAAAGCATCATACTCAAGTTTAGTAAGAAAAATTTGTGCCGATACTACATGAAAAATACTGAACATACCGGGATTCACGGGCAAATCGCACGCAAGGAACCGGAAAGAAGAAAGGAACCGTCCCTTTTCAAAGAAGATAAAAGATATTTTTAAGTCTCTTTCTCTAAGTGATTGTACCATGGAAGGGCTACGACGCCAATACTAATTCATTTCAGTGTCGCTTGAAACGTCACAGTGCGCGGAACTTATTCAAAATGAGTTAAAAATACGCGAAACGGTATGAAGCAGTCTTTCTGTGTACGCATCCAAAAGGACCGAGGTTGTCGTATGCCGCTACTGCAAAGGTAATTAAAAAATCTAAGAAGTTCGTTGTGAAGTGAGTAAAGCGGTATTTGGAATCGAAAACTGTCGACGACCTTCCTGGACAGGGGGTGAAGAGAGCAACCAAAAAGAAGGAGTATAGAGTCAGGGAATTGACGTCAGCATCAATACAATCAGAGAGCGTTTACGTGAGACTAACGTAGAATACCGTGCTACGATATCAAAACCTTTTCTTTCCGAAACTCATAGGGAAACCGAAGGGTCTGGGCTATCGAGAATTTGAATGGCGATTGGTCGAACATTCAGTAATGCATCGACATTTTGGACGTGCGCTCGCATGAAGCGTGCTTGGTCCACTTGCGGGACCTGTTTCATCCAGCGCAATTTCAAGCACCCAATAAAAATCAATCTTGGGAAATGCTTTTCGGAACACGGTTTGGACTGCTTGGAGCTCTTTACCGAGAATTTGGACAGTAAAAAGATGGTCAAAATTTATCAGCGTGCTCTCCTAATATCAGTGAGGAAGATGTTTGGACTCAACTATGATGATTGGATCTTACAAGAGGATAACGATCGCAAACATCGGAGTCGACTGTGCAGGATCTGGAAAGCAGAAAATAACATAACAACGTTGGACTGACCATCTCAATCCCCAGATGCCAATCCAGTTGAGAATGTGTGGGGCATAACGAAGAGCCAACTCGGTAGAAGGCCTCTGTACAATCTCAAGCAGCTAGTACGGGTGATTCGGAAGATATGGCGTTCACTGTCGATTGAATATGCGGGAGAACTCGTCAAAAGCATGTCCAGAAGATGTCAGGCCGTTCTCGATAGTGGCGGGGAGTACACAATTTATTAATTAGTTGCGTCGTAGTACGTTCAATATACTTGAATATAAAAAAAATTAGAAATAAATACTCCCTCTGTAAATAAAAAGAAATGCGGTTCCTTTCTTGTTGAACAGACTGTATATCTTCGCAAACAAATATATTAACAAGTCAAATAAATTCTAGGAGATAGCCATTTTTTCGAATGAGAAGTAAATTTTGTATTTTGGGATAAAAGGCCGGAAAATTGCTCGCAGAAAATCAGGCCTGCATTGAATAAAAAAAAAGACTGATACTCTGAAATATTGTGGGGGTGAAGTAATGGTCTGTGGGTGTACGGGAAGTAGTGGTGTAAGAAAATTAGAGTGCATCGTGTCTACCATGAAGTGACATGACTACCCAAATATTTTAAAAAGGAATTTAAAATCAAGTGCTGAAAAATTTGGATTAGGTAATGAATATTACTTTATGCACGGTAATGACTCCAAGCACACATCGGATATTGAGAGGTTATGATTGCTTTATAATGCCGCAAAACAGTTACGTGCACCATCGCAATTCTTCAAAATATTTATGGGATCTACTAGAGAACGAAGTATATCATCATCAATATCACATTTTTTTGAAGAATGTGTTGAAAAGAGTTTTACAATAATTATAGAACAACATTAGTTCTCAGGAAACCTCAAAACTTGCGTATTCTAGGCAGAAGAGATTGCAGGAAGCTCTCAAAAGAAAAGGATGTGCAACTAGTTATTAAATCTAAGTTAATTAATATTATTTATAGTTTTAAGTTGACTGTAAGCAGACTTGTTCTACCGAATTTTCACGACCTTTATAGTTTCTGATTTTTATTTTTCATTTTGCATTTTGTTTGCATTTCCTAAACTGTAAATATACAAAGAATATATAGAAAATAAATTTCATTACAAAATCCACAGTTAGCTTGAATTTCTCAAAAGAGTAGTTTCACATTACTGGGTGTACGCAGTTGATCGTTGACAACTTCAAGTGCCAATTCTAAATTTTGTTTCCTTCTTCTTTCGATAATGGCCTACGTTCAAGGGGCTGTTTAAATAGTCTGGACAACTTATAAAAACCAGACTATTTACAAGGGATTTATATCAAATTGCCATAAATGTACGTAATCCGATATAACACTTGCGGTAGGAGCATAAAATGCCCCAATATCCAATTTCAAATATACATAAAGATAAACCTTGTAAGACGTTTTCCCTTTAAACTCAAGATACGTTGCTTTCGAAACACGCTCTAAATTCGATAATCACACACAGGTGGCTAAAATATAATAAGATATATAACTATGAATGCCTATACAAGAAATTATATGATCCCAATTAATTGTGATTAAACCATTTAAAAGTAAATGGTATTCTTTTAATTATTTTAATAATTTAATTTCATACCTTGAAAATAAAGTTGACACCTCGGTTTGTATTGCATGAAAACTTTATCTATCGATACCACTAAATTGCTCGTTACTGATTATTTTTTATGATAAAGTAAGTCACGCGATACAAAATCAGTTAATCGACAAGACTCCTATGGTGCTGTTGTGAACTATACGTTCATAGGGAAAAACGATAGTGTAACGATAAAAGTTGCACGATATAAAGCTATTAAATTCAACGGGACTCACGACATTATTTCTATTTAGAATAATGTAATTTAATATAAAAGGATTTAATAAACACAGGACAGTTAAAAGGTGTAACACTTTAAAAATTCCCATGTACAAATTTGTAAACGACAAATAATAAACCATCATTCTCCCTGTAACTAATTCGCATAAAAGGGGTCACCTTGAATTTCCTTAAATAATACAAACATAAATATTTCGATCTGACTATTATTAAAAGAGTCACAAGACTGATTGAGAATGTTTCAAATAAGAAAAATGCTTAATACATAAAAAAAATTTTTATAAATAATTCCATCATATTTCCATTGTCATACTAACGGGGAAATTCATTGACCGATTCAACTACTTTACCTTACAAAATTTGTTAACTGATGACCAGAAAATAATTTCCAATAAAATATTAAATTATCTGTATCTAATATTCAGATATAAGCAAGCTTCCATATTCATACACCCTCTTCATTGTTGATTTTCTTTGCTCTCAAGAACGGTGCGTTACATACTATTTATGGAGCAGCTTACTTCATGGTTAGCTCTAAATGGTGCATAATTGTTCCCCCACATACCTATTTGGGTAGAAGGCTTTTAATTTATCTAATAACGTATCTACATCCGTACATCCGCGGGAGTTTTTTCAGATCTAAAAATGAAAGTTATAAAAATGTAATATAAATGATTTAATCAGGTCGGAAATTATTCTTTGTAAGCAGATGTTTGCAAACCTGATTTAATTGTGTATTTTATATAAAAACGGAATACAACAGAATTAAATGAAAAACAGATTACAGCACTTGCCCAGTAACTCTGACTGTTAGACAAAAATATTATCCCTTTTAAGTAGGAATAAAACTTGAAGGTCAAGAAAGCTACTTTGTCGCCACTCTGATTACAATCAATGATTTTTCTACAGACCATTAATATGTATGAAATGTATGATCTACACTCACTAACTTTCTTAAAAAGTGAGAATTCAAGATCAGTGAAAATTTACTTCGCTTTAATTTCTAAAGCAACAGAGACTAATCCTCTAAGAAAACCTACACTGGTGTTACCAAATCTAGGCATTTTCCCTATTATGGGGAAAAAGTAGGTATATCTGGATACAAGAAGTAGAAAATTCCTAGCTAAATTGGGCGGAATTCAGTAGGACCCATAGCTCTCTAATTTAAATCTGAAACACTTTCAAGAGTCCTGGGCTTAGTTCAAGAAATAAGTTTTGCTTTTATATTTTACACATAGGCTGGAAATAATTTCTGGTGCATCATATTCGATAGTGCAATTGATTGAAGGGGCTCAAGAGGCAACAAACCTTCAGAGAGTAGTATGCAAACATAGCAGAAAAAATCTAATGCCTGTGATTTCCATTTCTTGTTGTTGTCATCAGATTTAATTAAAACGAGCAAAGAGAAGCTACCAAGAAAGAAGTTCACCGCACTCCTCAAAAAAGCTCTGCAACTTTTGCTATGTCCATCAGTCTTAAGATTAACCATAATTATCACTACCATAGCGATGATAATAGTGGTGGAAGCATTCACTTAAACATTTCTGATGAGGATTAATAAAAATATTGTCATTATAATTCAGATACATTGACATTTTGTGTAGGTATAAAAACATTGTTAGTGATTTGCTGACATGATTTTCTTCTTTATTTTCACTAAATCTACTTTAAGGCATCGATTCGATTCATAACCTCCCCTTGCTCCACTGTAATGTCGATATGAGTTGAACTTGAAATTGTATCAACCTCCTCAGGACCAAATTTTATAATAATGTTAATGTTTTATTATGCTTTATTCATTTTACACTGAAACCTATACAATAAATCTAAAAAAAGAAGAAAAAACTATAAAAATAAAAAAATTATGTCCGGATGGTATATGTGACCACTGTTCGTTTATGCATTCAGAGCATACGGGATCCTTATATTTTTTCAAATGTATCGAGGTCTCCTTTTACAAACTCTTATCGTGGCATCTTGGAGGGTTGTTTACTTCCGTTTTTTTAGGATATTGGCCTAACATCAGGAACGGCTTCAATCCAGCTTTTAGACTTTTTAGGTGGTGACTCGTATGCAGAACTTGAACTGGGCCCACCCAATTTTTTGACCTGTTCACTTATATGAATCATTGTGGTGACTATTGGTGCCTCAAATTCTATAAGAACCATTTAAGTGCTTTTTCCATACAAATCCCGCTACTGAATACTATAATTAGAAAATACACGCGCTTTTTTATCCGTCCAATATTCACTATATTCTTCAAATAATCAAGACATAAAAGCTATCTTACAGTATTTTTAAAGGAGCGGTCTTAGAGTTCAATAAAATTTTATCAGTGCTGCTATATGATTGATTTATTGTTTTTATTGTTGAAGTATTCTATGATGAAATATTTTTCCAACCGATGCCAATTTTTTAACTTAGAATAATTTTAAATAAAAAAAACCAAACGTACACATATGTGCCAGTATCCCTAAAGAGGTTAATTCACAAAATCGAGTTCAAAATTTTTACTTATTCCCGTAATATATTCTTATTTAGGTTCAAATACAAAATCGCCAAATACGTATTTCGAGCAAATTATGCTCATCATCAGGGGATTACAAACATGAACTGAACAGGCATCGCAGTGACAATTTAAATTACATATTAGCAAGCCATATAAACAATTATATGTCGTAAAGAAATTAAAATATGCATTGTTATAAACATTTTGAATTGGAGAGTTAATTAGCAATTGAAACTCGGTTTGAGTATTCCACAAATTCTTAATTCGAGACAAAGTTTTTTAATTTCTACTGATTCTAATAAATTAGCTGTCCTTCCAAAATCTTAAACATGGAAAACTTGAAACCTTGTTTAGTTTATATCAATACCCTCGCCAAATTTGATGAAATTCCACCTGTGAGTATATTTTCCTCGTGCTTGTTTTATATGTTCCGAAAATCTCTTCTCAAAACTTCTACCAGTTATACCAATATAAATACCAATACATAAACCGCATTCCAACTGATATACGCCCAATCTGCTATTTTTGTCCAATTTCTTGTTATTGGAAAATTTTTTTTTAAATGTTTCCAATTTTTACATATTTGGCATATACCTCATTTATTATTAGTCTGGATTGCTTGCACTTGACGAATTTATCAATTAACTTAGTGCAGTAACCATTGTTCTTGCCTATGACTTTAATGCACAACAGATCGTCACTTAAAGGTAGATTGCAAAGTCTATATAAACCATAGAATGGAATGCCGATATTTTGATGGAATGGTTGGAGTTCGTTGGTATTACGCAATCAGAAAAGCCGTCCTTTCTAAATATTTCAAAGTTAAATTTGCTGCTATTTTTTTTTCAAGGTCAAGTCTAGAAAGTTATTTCAGTTATCTTTTTTCCTGTTGTTTAAGAAAGCTATAAAATGGTCAAGCTCCCTCTGATCAAAGAGAGAATGTCATCGACATATCGGAACCAGAGCCTTACATTATCCTTGAACCTAATTTGAGTTAGCACTTTTTCCTCCAAATTGCACATATAAATTTCTGTGAGGAGAGGCAAGCGGTGAGTCCATCAGTCACTGGGGTTTTAATATAAATGGACGGAGTGTCAAATTTAAAATTTGAAACAATTTTTGGACAGTGGATAAAAACCTATTTACGATGTACACATTTTACGTAAAATCGATAAAAGCATTTAATTACGTCAATTATCAATAGAAATGTATTTTAAAAAATTTCGTACGCAATATAAATTACTAAAGTCGTTCAGAAAAGGCTTTAACTCAGCAAAATCGAAATTCTTTCCCATTGGTTAATAGGTTTGCCTTACCTGGAAAATCTTAAATGAATTTTTGAGGATGTAAAGGATAGATATATAAAACAATACATCTATCTATTTTTTCCCCCTTATATTTAATGGAAGAAAATTTAGTTCAGTTCCATATTTTGAATTTAAGGGAGAGAGTTATATTTTGAAGCAATTTCGGTATCAGATATTGATATGTATGCGTTTGTTCGGAAACGCTCCGTCTATTTATATTATGACATCTATGCCATCAATACACCATCACTGACCTTTATAAAGTGGTTTGTTTTCAAATTGAAAGTATTTTTGTTCAAGAGATAGTTCTCCTATCCTAACTCCTTCAGGCGAATATCTTTAATATTTTTATCTATATGTTTATAAACTATTTAAGTTACTTTCTTCATGGGGATTGATGTAAACAAACTTATCACATCAAACTAAAAGTGATCCATGTGGAATTTTAAAATTTTTTAATTTTTCAACTAATTCGAAGTCGTTTTTCACCGCATATATGGATTTAAAACATGCTTTCTTCATAAAAATATCGTTAAACTTTTTACACAATTTATATGCCGCAACTTTATAGTATTACACTACAGGACGCACAGGGACATTGATTTTGTGCAGCTTAGACAAGCCACATAAAAGAAGTGAATTGGGATTCATAAAGTACAGTTGATGTAAATTATTTGAACCAATCTTCGACTGTTGTGCAAATTTCTTAATTTTATTTTGATATGAACTGGTCGGAACCTTCTTTAAAACCATTGCTTTGCTTTCATTCAAGAAGTCAACTAATCTCTGTTTACCCTTGTCTGCTTTACTGAATATGAGTTTGTTTCCTTATTTTGTTGATGATGGGAAGAGAGAAGTTATTGTCTCTATACTTTGATTCATCTAACGCTTTTTACATGACCGCAGCGCACCCATTCTTTACCATATTATATTATTTTGATTTTCAAGAGCAATTTTTGCATCAACTGCTACATCGACTATGTCATCCCGATTCATACCAAGAGGTATGATTTTCTGTCAGAAAATTCAACCTGCTTCAACCTTTTCCTTCTATACAGTTGACGAGTGAATAGCAAACACTCCTCCCAAACGGTTTCCAACAAACAATCAAAGTGCAGGTGATGCAATCTCTTTGAAAGTTACGTTGTACCTGCAGTTCCTCCTTCCTATTGTACCATCTGGGAATCCCTCCCAATAGCCAATTCCGTTTTGCAATTGTTTACGATTGCCGAGCCAGATAAGAATTATTTATCGAATAAATTTTTATGTAGGTAATTAGGAAAAACTTTAGCTCTCAAACACTCCTTAATAAACTAAATATCTAACTTAACCTTTGTAATTTTTATAAGATCTCCAAATTTTAGCGTAAGCTTGGCTGTACTTCCCAATTTATAATCAATTATTTTACACAAATTATTAATACAGGACATTTGAAGAATGTATAAAATCTAGTTCAAAACACGTTACTTATTGCTGATTGATTGGTTTGAAATGGTATTTGTATATTGCATTTAAAATAGTATTAATATAAGTAGTTGTATAATTACTAAACAATCGCTATTCTCATCATCATCATTTATCTCCATACATATTTTCCCTCTAAGCCTTTAAATTTTGAACAAATATTTGCCAAACGATATCATATAATACGCGATAGCTTTCTTTTGTGTTAAATAACAATAGGCCAAGTATGAAACAATGTAACATGCCACGCTTATTCATTTCGTAACATATACGGATATCTGTTATTACCGCTTATAGAAATTTTTATATAAAGCCTCGACTGACACGATATTGCAATTTTGTCCCTATACAAATATTTCAAGATGATATTGCAACCACCCCGCTGACGAATTTAATGCCGAAGAAATACATTTTCACTTTAAAGTAAGATTACCTTAGTAGATCGTACAACTCCTGGTCCTAGGGTGAGCCTACATTAGAAAGAGGTGCACTTAGATGATAAACGGATGGATCCAGGATGGGAGATAAAGCGATAGTGGGGACTTTGGATCAAACTATAAGGCTTTTAAGGCACTAGATTCTACACAAACCAATCGCGCAAAAGGAGATATAGTAACAAGTAAGCTTCCATAGCCAAGAAACGAAAAATTGTTACAACTAGCCCCCCGCTCCCCTACGCACGGTTAAAAATCCGAGAGTAAATTCTAATACTCTTCTGATATTAAGGCTTATATTCAATGCGAGTCGTATTTAGTTTTAATCAACGTAAGATATTAAAAGTACATTCAAGTACATGTTGTGTGGCAACACTTTTTGCCATTTATGAAAAACCTTTTTTTCATTTAGCTTATAATTCGTAATAGAAATTTTTGTATAGTATATAAGTACTTGTGATATTCTCAATAAATTTAGTTCTGGCTCGACCCAAAATTCGAGAAACGAAAAGTTACATTTTGTGTGACTTAGTAGTTTCTAAACTTGTATTACATTTTAATATTTTTCAAATACAAATCTAAAATTAAACATGATAATTATTGAGTTTCAATATTTATGAGGATTGCTATTAAGAGGATACATTACATTTCAATTCAGAGAAATTAAAATTTAATTGGTAAACGTCTTAAAACTTACTCATCATTGGTATTAAAGTTTAAGGATAGAAGTATTTCATTTTAATATATGCCAAGGATTAGCTTTTAATATTTTTCTGGTGTAGTCATATATACAATACCAAAAATATTAAAATTTACTCCAAAATTTTTAACCGTACGCAATAGAGCTCTGTGCCCGCCTAATCATTAGCAAGGGTATGAAAGAAGCCAACATATTTATTCTATCAGACCATTTTTTAGGATTTTTAGGGTTTTCTGGAGCTATTGAAGTTTTTGAGGGCATATGTTTATTCAATTTTATTGAAACAAAACTCTTATTTTATTAAAACGCTTTTCAACATTTTAAAATTCTTATTTATTTAATTTAAAAGCGGCGGCGGTTAGGACATGAGGGCGTCAAGGGTAATGAAACTGCGAACCATATGCAAAGAAAAGTGCGAATTCACCTTCATTGGCCCCAATTTTGTAGTCTATTCAAGATTCGCATCAAGATTACTTTTCAATCAGGGAAAGAGATACTAGCTAAGCACTTATTCTTGACCTGCAGTTCGTGAACATGGTTGAAGATGAATGAAAAATCTTCAATCGTCAAGCGATGTTTCTAATTTAGCGGACAAAAACAGCGCAGACTATATTAGAGAAGTCTTAATTTTGAATCACTTTCATAAAAGGATTTTGTACACAAAAATCCTAGTTGTTCGAGGTGTTCGAGCTAGCTTCTTACCAGATTCATCTTAAAAAAAGTATTCATGTAGTTATGTTTTTTACACTAGTTATGATTATAATTTAATAATCTCTATAACATTGTCCCCCATCTTTCATCGTCCGTAATAGATGCAAATTAACTGTGGCCGATGTAACTTTTAATAGACTTTAATTTAAACCTCTTCTACTGTAATGATACGTAACATCTATATATATATATACAGAAACCGTCATTTCAATGATATATGTAGAAAAAATTCATGAGATGTAAATGCTTTATAGTTTTGTATGTTATTCCCATCAAAATGAATTTAACTTCCTTGCATAATAAACTCAACAATAGCTGGCATGTTTTTGGTGTGTAATCTGAAAAATCCCTGGCAGATGACAAGCCATAATACGCACGTATGACGAGTCAAGGCACAAAAGATAAACGTAGGTAAATATCTTGTACTTCAATATTTCCCTTTACAAGAAACTTGAAATATGTCTCGTCTGTGTGTGTTTATAAACATTTTAAAGCTTTAAGCTGAATTATTTTGAACGAATATAAATATAAAAATATTCAACATGCAAAATTATTTTGATGAATTATAACTAGATGTCACCAATTCTTCAACATAACTAAAAGCAGTTAACAATAATCCTGAAATTTTAAATAAAATACACTAATAGGACCTAGAGTAGAGATACATAAAATTTCAATACTATGTTGTATCATTTAAAGCAAGTGGGATAACTGTAGAAAACTCTGTAGCTCTCTAGAATTATGTTGTGAAACTATTCGAGGTGTTAGAGAATCTTATGAGTCTTTTAGAAATTTTAAGTCTAATATATCTACTTCCTATTAGTGTAAAAATAATTATAGTATATAAGGCGTCATTATGCACTTTTTTGCATTCAAAATAAACTCTAACAATTTTTTTGTAACTGCACTGACAATGGACCGTAAGCTCTGACTCGCTTTTTGCAGGCTGTCGCTGGTACAAGAAAGGAACCGCATTTTTTTTTATTTACAGAGGGAATATTTATTTCTAATTTTTCCTACATTCAAGTTTATTGAAAGTACTGCAACGCAACCAATTAATGAATGGTGTAGTCCACGCCACTATCGAGAACGGCCTGACATCTTCTGGGCATGTTTCCGACGAGTTTTTCCGCGTATTCAATCGACAGCGAACGCCATATCTTCCGAATCACCCGTACTAGCTGCTTGAGATTGTACAGAGGCCTTCTACTGAGTTGGCTCTTCATCATGCTCCACACATTCTCAATAAGATTGCCATCTGGGGATTGGGATGGCCAGTCCAACGTCGTTATATTGTTTTCTGCTTTCCAGATCCTACACAGTCGACTCCGATGTTTGGGATCGTTATCCTCCTGTAAGATCCAATCATCATAATCATCAACATCTTCCTCACTGATTTTAGGAGAGCACGCTGATAAATTTTGGCCTTCTTCTTACTGTCCAAATTCTCGGTAAAGAGCTCCAAGCAGCCAAAACCGTGTTCCGAAAAGCATCCCCAAACATTGATTTTTATTGAATGCTTGAGATTGGGCTGGATGAAACGGGTCCCGCGAGTGAACCAAGCACACTTCATGCGAGCGCACGTCCAAAATGTCGATGCATTACTGAATGTTCGACCAATCGCCATTCAAATTCTCGATAGCCCAGACCCTTCGGTTTCCCTATGAGTTTCGGAAAGAAAAGGTTTTGATATCGTAGCACGGTATTCTACATTAGCCTCACGTAAACGCTCTCTGATTGTATTGATGTTGACGTCAATTCCCATTTTTACCAGTTGAGCCTTCGCTTCGCGCAGTCTTAAAGCGGGGGTGCCATCAAACAACTGCAGTATCACTCTATCCTCCTTCCTTCTAGTTGCTCTCTTCACCGCCCGTCCAGGAAGGTCGTCGACAGTTTTCGACTCCAAATACCGTTTTACTCACTTCACAACGAACTTCTTAGATTTTTTAATTACCTTTGCAGTAGCGGCATACGACAACCTCGGTCCTTTTGGATGCGTACACAGAAAGACTGCTTCATACCGTTTCGCGTATTTTGAACTCATTTTAAACAAGTTGCACGCGCTGTGACGTTTCAAGCGACACTTGAAAGAATTAGTATTGGCGTCGTAGCTCTTCCATGGAACAATCACTCAGAGAAAGATACAGAGAAATATCTTTTATCTTCTTTAAAAAGGGACGGTTCCTTTCCTGTTGAACAGACTGTACATTAGCGAAAAATGGTTAGAGTTTCGTTTGGACTGAAAATTTTATCTAATTTTGTTAGGCAAGACATATTAAATTTGATATCATTAGAAAGGCAAAGAACTGGGCTTTAATTGCTTAGAAGATCACTTTGTCATAGGATGGATAGTTTAGGCACCATCAGGTGATGAATAAAAAGTTTTATCGTGCTGTCCATATGAATCAGTGCAATTTGACTGGATTCGGGGGACCATACCTTAACACAGAGAATTTCTGCTTGATGGCTTGTAGAGTATATATCCCAGGGGTTTTGAAAGGTCCATAAGAATCAGTGTAATTTGATCTGAATTTTGGGACTACACCTCCTAGTAGTTATCTGCGTTATTTTCTCTAGTTCACGGCTTGTAAGTATGTATCCCGAGGGTTTTGAAAGGGTTCATCAAATTTCACTCCCTGTGTAGAAATAGTATATCTAGAAATTATGTACAAGTACGCTGAGAAGATATAATTCTATCACGTTGCTCAAATAATAACGAAATACAAATACTTTATAATAGCCAGATTTTTCGGTATAACAATTTATAGGCGGCCCTCAAACAATATGTAGTAAGAAAAAGAAATTGAAAATATCCCTGAATTAAATTTCTTGTTAAAACTGTTGGGATATCTTTTTCCAATATAAGTCATTTAAGTAACAGAATTCTTTAAAATTAAACTGATTGAAAAAAGTTTTAATGAATCAGTTAACAAAGCTAGAATTTTCCACATATATATATTATATATATGAAACAATATCGCATAACTGAGAATAACATGTATTACGGTCGTGATTTTCATGAGTATACGTTTACTTGCCTTCTTTCACAAGAATTTTTCCTTCTTATTTTTTCCCTTCCGCTGGAATATTGGCAAAATTACGAAAATGGTTCCATATTAGTGTCACGTATCTTCCTCAGAATACTGAACAATTTCAGAACACTTGAAGTTAGGGTAGAAAAAGATGTTTTATTGACACAATTAACAGGAGATAGCATAATATAAGTATTCATATTTTGAAAATTACAACAGTCTGGTGGCAGACTATTACGTAAGAGAGGAAAGAAAGAAAAAGAGCATCAATTTTACTAAAATCAAGAGAACAATACCTACACTGTAAGTTACACTTTAATACTTCCATGCAGTGCAATAATTTCGAGTCTAGAAAGCACTTATCTCTGTTCACACGTTAGTAAAAGGAAAAGTTCAAGTTCCATGATCTGATAAGATTCCAAATAAACTTGAGGTTTCAGTAAATGTTCACTGATAAGGTGTTTAATCTCGAATCTGAAAATTTGCATTACGATGCACCAGTAATGAGGAAGTTTCGATGTTCGTATGAATATATTGTGAAGGTTAGGAATAAGATAGCTGAGCAATCAAATAAATATAGTTGCTGGCTAAATGGACTCTACTCTACTTATTGACAAAAGTTACAAATGTACTTGCTGAGTACTGTTGTCAGCAGCAAAATTTCGATCATTGATTGGTGACTTTATGAATCATAAGCAACTATATATTAACCATAGAATCACCGATGTCGTTCCTGAGTTAATTTTCAAATAAAACTTTTTAAAAAATTTCTGAGCAATTTAATTTCATTGTAATGAAATGCTCAGTGTTCAATATGTAAATGACTATTTAATTTCTATGTTTGATAGCAAAACCTCTTCTACTTTTATCGAACTGATCATCCTTGAAAATTTAAGATCGAAACAAGATCAGACAAAAATTCTCATCATTATTAGTGTCAAGATTTTTTATGCATTTCAAAGTCTGTTACAGTGTTGAAATGATTCCTTTAAAAGACTGTGAAAACTCCTTGGCAGAAAAATATTGATTATGTAGGTAAAGATTCTTAATAGTTGACCACGCCTCTTTTTTTTAAGATATTGCCTAAGCTTAGGGGGAAGGAAATTAGGCAAGAGTGGATTGGGGATTTTTAACCTGACAAATGTTGCAAGTGAGCCGCAAATTTTTGGCATGAAGTTATTGCTGTGCAACATCTCAGTGGCTTAGCAAGTGCATTGCTTGTCAATAAAATTTCCTGAATCACTGCGGTACCCAGATAAATCGCCGTCTCCTGTACAGGATTCCAACTCACGCCAACAGGGGAGAAAATCTGTAGGTGTACGGCTCAGCCCGTGGCCGAGCTGGCGTGGTAGATTCGAACTGCTTCAGGAAATAAAGCACCGGAAAAACATCGCATTGACAGAAAGGTCCTTTAAATACTTTGTAACTTAAGTGATTTCTAGAACATATGCGATCAATCTTTTCTCCAGAATCTCCATAGTAGCTCACTGCTTGTGCAGAAAATATTGCGGTGATCATTACCAATCTTATAGTGTTTGATTTATCTGTATCTTCATTTGCTATCGCCATCAGATAGAGTTTCCTTTTCCTCAATCTGTACATGTAGGATTTAAACACACTGTTGTAGATTCTCCAGGGAATTAAATACAATTATAGTTCAAAACTTTTAGAAAATAATTCGAGATTTTAACAAAAAAAAACAAACAAAAAATGGTTATTGGAAATTTTGGACAAGGGATAAGGACTGCTAAACTAATGAACTGCTGATACGACTGTACTGTACCGAACTAAACTGGCACAAAAATGCTGTGATAAATAACTGTAATTCTATACAACAATTATATAATTTTAAAATATTGATGTGTAATGCAATACTGAGACAATACAATTCTTCAACTATCTGCCTTCTACATATATCTAACACTTTTTGCAGTAAACTGATTTTCAAACAACACATGGAGTAAAAATAATCATCAATCGCTTAAAATTCACATTATACACCGTAATGTGTAGCTTGCCTGGGCATTAATAATGATTTAAACAGTCATTAGTGAGATTGTGCATGTGAATATGTGCAATATTCAATTGATTTCACCCACCTATTATCTAGAATTAATCTAAACATACCGTCTCATAATACTCGCCAATTACAAACATTCAGAATCGACGCAATTTATCAAATATTGGTTACAAATCGCCATTAATAAAAATACAGAAATATCATAATTCTAAATTTAACAACTTGGATATTTTCGGTGACAGTATTATGTCTTTTAAGCGCAACCTTATAGCAGCAATAGGTTCATTGGATGATATTTCCTTCCTCTCTTAACGTTCTCCTAGTATCTGTTCGATTATCATTGATTTCTTTATGGTTCTCATACTTTTAAGTCTGTATTCTTTATCTATGTATGCTTATAAGCTTAGCTTTTCATTATTCTTTCTCTTGTATTTTCAAAAGTAGTTTAAGTTTTGTTTTTCCTTTTATTATTACTTTTCTTTATATTCTTTATTTTCTTTTTTTTTCTTCTTTCTTCTTCTTGTTATGTTTATTATACTTTTCAATTATTGTTTATTTAATTAGTTAGTAGTATGTAAGTGGATTTTTCTGTATACTATCGAATGAATTGATATAATAAATAAATATTGATGAAAAACTTGAATGTGACCAAACCATGAAGAATAAGGCATGTATTTTTAAGAATTCCTTAAATGAAATAACAATGCCGATAGTTTGAACATTTGTCAGAAGACCATTCCATAATAATGCATTTTAGGTAAAGTAAAAACACTTCGTAATAGTTTTTGTACATCAAGGTATCAAGTATTTCGATTGCGTCAAGACGTAGTAAAAATGAAATCACTTTCAGATGCTCTATTTAGGAAGTTTATGAAAAAATATTAGTGCTCTGCGGTCCAAATAGAAAGATAGAGAGGACGCAGATTGAAAGCCACCTCAACTTTGCTAGCACAAATGCTATCAACTTAAGGGAATACCATACATAAATTTTGCAAGTAGCCACAGCCTTCGAACTTCCGCTATAGGCTCTACCAACCATATCACAGCACTTCATCTCACGATTCAAAGTCACTCGAAGATCAACCGCTTTCTCTGATAAGGTCAATCAAAAACCATTTAATATCATTGATGGAATACGGCTTCCGAAAATTAATTGATATGCAGTATACCAATCAATTCCTTGAAGTGCCCTATGCGATATACCAATTGATTCTTTGAAGTATCCTGATCAACCCAAACATCACTCAATCCCCCTCAAAATAACGTCCAAAGATGATATGCCCTTGACCCGGTAAAATCCTTAAAACTCCTCATAAGGGCAGGACATGATAATGACTAAGGATCATTTAAAAGAGGACACTTTTGGACAGTGCTTTACTTGGCTTGGTTGTGTCCTTTAAAAATTATACAAGCTAAAAGCTGAAAAATATGAATTTTGTGGTCAAGGTGTGGGATTAAAGATTAATAAAATGGGGAAGTATGTTATCCGAGACAGTTGCGTTACCTAATCTAAATAGAATAAGTAGAACAAATAAGCTCATAGAGATCATAGGGCTGAGGTCGTCATTAGTACTTTTCTGAGCAATTCATTCTTCTTGACGTATTTAAACTCAACCCACCAGTACTTATTAATCTTCTCATTTCTTATTAGTATGAAACCATATTCGTAAGTTTCGGAGTTAAGCTGAGGATTTGATGGTATATGGTGATTTTCACGGCATCAAAAGACGCACAATATATACCATAATTCTCTGGGAAAGCCTTCACCTAA
>QYTT01088680.1:0-12780 GCA_006980735.1 Dasypogon diadema | reverse complement strand
ATCTCACGATTCAAAGTCACTCGAAGATCAACCGCTTTCTCTGATAAGGTCAATCAAAAACCATTTAATATCATTGATGGAATACGGCTTCCGAAAATTAATTGATATGCAGTATACCAATCAATTCCTTGAAGTGCCCTATGCGATATACCAATTGATTCTTTGAAGTATCCTGATCAACCCAAACATCACTCAATCCCCCTCAAAATAACGTCCAAAGATGATATGCCCTTGACCCGGTAAAATCCTTAAAACTCCTCATAAGGGCAGGACATGATAATGACTAAGGATCATTTAAAAGAGGACACTTTTGGACAGTGCTTTACTTGGCTTGGTTGTGTCCTTTAAAAATTATACAAGCTAAAAGCTGAAAAATATGAATTTTGTGGTCAAGGTGTGGGATTAAAGATTAATAAAATTGGGAAGTATGTTATCCGAGACAGTTGCGTTACCTAATCTAAATAGAATAAGTAGAACAAATAAGCTCATAGAGAGAGCACCAGTAGTTATTAATCTTCTCATTTCTTATTAGTATGAAACCATATTCGTAAGTTTCGGAGTTAAGCTGAGGATTTGATGGTATATGGTGATTTTCACGGCATCAAAAGACGCACAATATATACCATAATTCTCTGGGAAAGCCTTCACCTAATGTCTAATATAGTCGAAAATACGAACGAGAAGCCAAAGGCGCCATTAATTGTCCCACACACACACACTTGATTTGTGGTAGAATACAAGACAGAAATGATGAATACAAAGGCAACGATAAGCCTAGAACTAATTTAAGTCATCGAAGAAGTGACAAGCCCAATACATGGTCGTCTAGCAAAGTAAAAGGAAACGTTCATGCTCAAGATTACCAATTTTGGAGAGTCACAGTCATAGACTCTCTATAGTCTGCAAGGGTCTCTATAACTGGTGATCATAATGTATCTTCAATGAGTGGTCAGTATATTTTTTTAGCATGTTGAACAGATCCGTAAGTAAAATTAACATGCAAAGCCGATTGACATCTGAAATTTAGAGAACCTTCTTTAAGTTATTGCTTGAGCTCATTGGACAACCCTATGACGCATACAGCACAACTTAGGGGGAGGGAGAAAAATTTTTAAGGAAGAAGAGATTGAGAAATATTTTAAGCAGACATAATATATAACCTGTCTGAATTAAATGCAACTCCGATGAGATTATATGCAACTTCGGTCGGTTGAAATAGAATTTTGTGCGAAACATATCCAACTCTGATCAGACAAATGAAACTTGGTCGGGATTAAAGGCAAAGGCTTACGATCTGCCGTGGTAATCCTCTTCTAGACAGTATAGCCCACAACACTTTTCATTGATGCTATTGCGGTGGCATATTATACTTCTAAAGCTCTTTTCTATTTAGAACACTATGAAGATCGGATTTGATCCTGAGTTTCGGAACAATATTGCATACAGCACATGCAGAAGAGATATTCTACATATCGATAAGATCTATGATAGATTTCTTTCAAACGTGAGGATTTTTTTCCTGATTCCATATGCTTCCTATAAGAAATGTCTATAGAAGATAGTACTCAAGTGCGACATCTACTCATTTAGGAAACATCTTCATCCCAGTTAAGCCTAAAACATATATTAGTAAATAAATTGCTTGTGAATAAATCCATTAGGAAATTTTTAACATAAAAGAATATAATAATTATATAAAATCCTTATTAAAATGGAGAAATCCAATTCCAATTTATCCTATTACGTTTGTTAATAATAATTTTGTTAATAATAGAGTTTCCCTTCTAGCCCAGAAGACGCACTTCTCAGCAGGGAGCCGAGAAGCATTTACCTATCTCTACACATTTCAGTAGAAATGTGTTAAGATTAGGTTCCTCTACAAGCATGCAGAATATTAATTGTTAATAACAATAAGCCAAACCAAAAAAGGACAGTCACTAGTGTTAAATTCAGACAAAAATCACAGAGCCAGGTTAAGTCTCTTCTTAGACGCACCCAAGTCAAAGTGCTCCCCAATGCGGTTGACCGCCATACACATGCGGTTAATAGGTTCATGCTTACCTTAGTTAGTTCTAGAGGAATTAACATGAAACGGGGAAACACCTCTCAAATTGTGGTTATTAGCCCTAAAGATCACCCTGCTCTGAAGCTTCACAGAGTCAATGCTGGCGTTAAGGAGCTGGTGAATAAAAACTATATCGGCAACCCTACGTCGCTCCTCTAAGGAAGCCAGAGCAAAAAGCTTAAGAGGCTCGTGATAAGGCGGAAGAATTCTAGGGTCATTCCAAGGCAGATGTCCAAGCGCAAATAGAACGAACCTGCGCTGAACAGACTCGATATGGCCAACATGGACAGCATAGAAGGGATTCCAGACCTGGGATGCGTGCTCAAGCGTATTCAGGCCTGACGAATGAGTTATACAGGGTTAAAGAGACCTGTAGATCAGAAAACTCCCTGGACCAGCGCTTGACGGCTAGTATTGATAATAAAAAGAAATAAAAGTAAAGCACTTCTAAAGAACACATTTTCTACAGACCCGGCACTATTCAATACGGAACTCATTGAGGACACGTTTTCGCCCTCCTATAAATTTTTAATTTTTAACCATTGCTTTTGAAAAAATTCATTGGTATTCTTGATACCTTCATATCAACAAGGAACATCTGAATGTCCTTATTAAAAACAGGGACATTTCAGCTCCAATTTATTCTACTCCATTTACGAATAGCATTGAAAATATTTCGGAAGAAAATCAAAGATCCCTTAAAGCAAAATCCCAATTATTCAGCAACAGTTAATAAATTTAATGGTCCAGTCTACCGCCCACTTTCGTCTACAGCAACAATCTCAAGCCCTACAGCAAAATTTCTAAATTCTATACTTCTTAACTCATCACGTTTCCAACCTTAACTCCAATCTTTATCGTCCATAATCAGATCAATTCACCTTTTCTAAGCAGCAGGTAAAAAGCAAAGCAAAGCTTCAAATATATCAGTCATAATAAACTGAGTTTACTTAAAATGCGCACGTACGTATAAATTAACTATTTTTCGTCTGCACAACAGACTATTATGGCGTCAATAATTCATAGATA
Source organism: Dasypogon diadema (assembly GCA_006980735.1). NCBI lineage: Eukaryota > Metazoa > Arthropoda > Insecta > Diptera > Asilidae > Dasypogon > Dasypogon diadema. Next base: position 9,686 of record QYTT01088680.1, on the reverse strand, counting down.
TGACGCGAGGCCTAGAATTAGTTCCAGTGATCTGGTCATTATCGAGTATTGCTGGAAGCAACCGATACAAATTTAAGACCACCTGGACGATACCGAAGAACTTGCCTAAATACTTGGAGATAATCCAAAAACAAAACAACTCCCAGTTGGGAAAAAAACAATAATTTCGGAAATAGTTCTAAATTTTCATGGGAAGGAACTAATTTTAACCATTTGATTGCCGCGAATTTTACGCGCCTCCTGTGCGCCAAGCAACTCCTATAAATCAGCTGCTGATTCAGCTCTCGTCTGCCGATAACGATTTTCTCTGTAATGAAAACGCCGGCAGTTTCAAGAGGATGACTGGATCTGTGTACTGGCCGCATATGCCGTTTAAGATATTTTTCTTAACCTGAGATAATTTCTAATTATAGACTCATAAATACACTTCAGGACTCGACCACTGCGAGCGACGTAAAGCGCAACCTCTCATAAAAACCACAATGAACCAACGATCGTAGCTTTGTAGTAAACAAACGATCGTTAATGCGCTCATTAATCGACTGGCGTCCATCTGATTTGCATACCAGCTAGAGATGACCACACTAGCGTCGAGTAGAATAGCTATTCAAATCGCCCAGAGATCGTAGAAAACTCATTGAGGTCTATGCAAACCGCCTCCTGTCGTAGAGGTCAATTTACTCTAATTAATATGATCGGGCAATCGTGACTGTTGTAACATGTGTTTACTGATGTTATCATTTCGCCAGTGACCAATTGATATAAATGCGAATTTGTTTGATCATTTTCTGATAAACGACGCAGGGTGGGACTGTTGAATTGCGCTAAATTTTGTCCCGGGGCCTCTAACATTACATGCATATGCAGATTTCCTATCTTGAAGGTAGGTAACAGAATTATTTGTGGTCGGTGGAGTTTTGCACATTTCTTAGATACTTATGAAATGTTTACCTATGCGCCGCTATGCTGCAATCTGGTGCAGTTCGCTATGGCCTAATATTTTCATTTAATGGATGCGGACAGATACTGTTTGGGGAGCAAGGCCTGAAATAATGCCTCTATAAATAACTCCTCAGAGACATTTTATTGCTCACTTGGGCGGAATGAAGAATTCAAGAATCAACTTTCACATGGGATCTCTATCTCTGATATCATACGTGGCACACGATCAATTAAGTTAAAGTTAAAAGTGGACATTTGATTTTTATTTGACAAATAAATTTGACGCCAGTTTCCACTTTTCTTAATGAAGTCAAGAGTGTGAAAGAAGGCCAGAAAAGTTAACTCGGCTATAAAACCGTGAAAACAAAATATATTTAGGCTGTGTGTTAATTTTCAGGGAATCGTTATAAAACGGAATATGAATATGAAGTTCGATTTCGGATGCTTTCAGATTTTTGCGTGCGATTCATTAATGCAATCTTTAAAAAGTAATTTGCTTACTTATGCAACCTAGCCATAGCACTGCAAAACGTAGAAATATACCCATTATAAATATCGCAAAAGATACAAAACACAGTGACAGTGCCAATGATAGGTGCCATTGAAGGAGTTTATGCTAAGTGGTTGGAATTGGCGTTAAAGGGAGATAATGGTGATTATCTAAATTTCAGGGTGGTTATATTCATCAAATTTCCTTAACGAGTAATTATGCCAAGTTCTATAAGCTTTGGAGCAGCTAGGTCACCCCACCTGGGCTAATTTCTTACACATTTTAGCCTAACCATTCGGAAGTTAAAAATTTGATATGTTTAGGAGAGGTGTTCAGGTACTTTAATTTTTGCTTATTGATTTGGAGTCCTGTGTGTAGAGCTGTCATCCAATTTTATCGCCGTTTCAATGATATCATCTGAAGTCAACGATAAGATTCTACAGTTCTGTAAAGGAAATCCTAAATCCTAGGCAGTATAACCAAGAGAACATTACCTTGTCTGAGGCTGGATCTTTACTGGGGATCCTTCTATAGTAATACGCAAAGATTTACATTTATTCGGAATACTCTCATAGCGGTCAGAACGGCCCATATTATGAAATGGACACCTCAAGTTGCTCAGACACAAGGTAATGTCCTCTTGATAATACTGACCAGTCTGCATAATTTGCGGTACGGGGAAAACTTGATCAACTGTCCTTCTTTTATTATGTCAAATGGAAATTTTCCCAGAATCTCGTCCGCAAACGATCTGAGTCAGAGTTCAAAAAGGAAATTCTTCGATAATACCTCCATGAAGTCCTGTCTCCTTCTTTAAGGTATCATCTCCTTCATCCTTTATTAGTTCGCCTCGGTAATGAGACCCCAGACAACTTCATCGATAGCTTTAAAATATAATGTAAAAGAAATTGTTTTGAAGGCTACATCATATTCTGAACAATTCTGATTAAAATATAGATGATGACTCACATTCCTACTTTGTGAAGTGTTCCGAAATTAAGTAGGAGTTTACTTAATTATAAGCAAGGAAATTTCCTCGTTTAAATATGCTAAAATAAACAAAGTGTCCCAACTATTGACGTATTGTGAAATGTGAGGGGGGGGGGGTCATCTTTAAGGAAATTTAAAAAAATGTTATTTCAATTTTTCTAAAATTTCAAAAATTTCGTGTTTATTTCACTAAGGCTAACTACTATAAACTTTCTTTTGCTGACTGTCTCATAAAAAATTCTGAGAAAGTAACATAATAACTAATATAACACTAAATAACAAATAATAACAATATAACTAATCCGTGGAAAACATAGCCGTAAATAAAAACAAGAAGAGAATTGTATTGGGATCTTTAGATTTACCGGAATCCTGGAGTATTACAAATTCAAATAAATCAATCGTTTCGTTTGCAGAAATTGGAAATTTTTATGTTTAGACCGGCAGCCCAGTTATACAGTATAAATGCCGTTTCCCTTAAATATTGCGATTTTCATCTATTAAAAATCAATCGTGGGACTCGTAATAAATTTTACATTGCTGAAATAGTTGATGATAATTTGGTCCATGGCCGATTTTTATACCCAAAAGTAATTCTTCTTCACTGTATAAACCAAATATTAAAAACATTGCTATGATCTTTAAGAAGAATACAGAGTTAAATTTACTGCCACCTTCTTATCCCCTTAGAGATAAATGATCTGGAGAGAGCATGTAATTGAAATCTCCAACTCAAAAGGGGACAATTTTACACATGCCTCTCATTTTCTCTATCGTCCTCAAGTTTCTCGTATAGAACAATGTGTAAAAAATAGTTGGCGATATAAAACAAAATATAGCACGAAAATTTGAATTCAAGTTCTATCATCACAAAAAGTGTAAAACCGTAGAATTTTTGAGGTATTATTGACGGAAATAGGTAAATGAAAATTTTTAGTTGATTATCATTTACTTTGTAAACGAGACAAACAATTGGAAACATAAAATCTTCCAAAGAGCAACAAAATTTTTCTGCACTCACGTGTAAGGTGAACAAAGAAGTTGTGCCATTTTTGAAATGATAATGCTCTCTCTTTTGATATGCTTTATAATATTCTTCATTTTGTACTGAAAGTCATCTGTTTTTTTTTATGCAGAAAGCACCCTACTTGGGAATTACCTTATAATGACCACGTTAGAAAGAACACCACATCTTCGTGCCTCTCTCTCTCTTAATCTCTCTTTTCTGAGTCATCCCTATCTATGGCGAATCCTCCCATTTGGTAAAAATTCAAATCTTCTCCAGACAATCCTGTCAGACTGCCTTTATAATTAGTACTAATGTCGCAATATCAAAAATAACACTGACACTGTTGTACATTAGTCTTGAAAAATATATATATATATTTTTTTTTTCAAACTACTGACATTTCCATTAGCGAAAAATATTAAATGAGGCGAAAGCGACGTCATGTCGTACTGATGCAATTCAATGTCCGTAAATTTCATGAAAAATATTGAACTGTTGAGGTATTAATTGTACAAAAATTATAGCAAATTATAGAAATTTTGCATTGGTACATATTATAGACAGCACTGGCTAATTGATGTCCAAAAATTGGAATATGGCTATGAATATTCTAACTCCCTATAGAAACATCTTAAATCAAAGAAAATCTGTCCTGTGAAAATTGAAATTATCATTGTTAAGGAAGGCCTTTTTCGTGAAATGTTTGCTTTAAGCTGTGATGCTTAATACTGATATGGAAGACTAAACCGCTTACTCGCAGAAATGTTTTAACGTCTTAAAGTGCCTCTTTTCACGAGGAAGTTTTTGCGTTCGAAGTTCTTCCTATTCCCTTTTGTGTAAATGAATAGAACTTTCGGCACAAATCCCACGAGGAAGTTTTTGAGTCGTGCACGAAACTGGTTTTTTCTTCTTATTTTTGTTTTCAGAATCCTTTCCTGTCATTTCTACTCTCAACTTTTTCGTTTTCCAGAAAGAGATAGCTCTTATCACACATAAACTCATGAAATAAGCACAAAGAGGAATCCAAAAAAATTCCTGCTCGAACTTCTTGCTTCCTGCTGCTAGCTGCAAAATTTGAGTCTCGGGCACAGCCCCGCTTCTTACGGCATGTGTTCCATGCTGTAACTTCTCAGAAAGGAAAATGTAATACATCAGCGAAAAAAATGTAGTATATTCGTTCAAGATGTAGTATATGATGGGAAACACAAATTATTCATTATTACCTTATTGAGGAAAAAATATAATATTAATTAACAAAAAAGAAAAACAGAAAAGTTTTACACTTTAACAAATTAAACAATTTTTTCGTTTATTTAAGTATAATGACCATCTCGAAATGTAAATTTCATAGCATAATTCAGAAGGTTTTGTGGAGGTTCAAATATGCCCTCATCTCTTATTAATTCTTTAGTAAGCAATAAATTATTTATAGTCTCCGTTTGTAATGAATTTCTTTTCATGATTTTTATTAAGCTCAAATCAGAGAATTTCCTTTCAGCGGCTGCACTACTGTGGGGTAGTGCACATAAATCAAGCATATAATTCGCCAGTTCCTTGTACATATATTCATATATATCCAAAATTTGGCAATATTTGAACTTTCACACTTTTGGAGAATATCATTTTCGCCAATCAAATTACGCCACTGTGTGTTCAATACATTCAAATTAGCTTCATGGTAAGGAAATTCCTTATGTCACATCTCAGGATTTAAGGAAATGTAGTAGTCAAGAAATAAATGTAGTACATTTACTACTATTGTAGTATAAGTTACAGCACTTCCTATCCCTTCTCTCCATTTTTCGAGCTTCGTTAGCAAAAACTTCCTCGTGAAAAGGGGCGGAAATACTTGCTGTCATTTAGGGGTATACCTCAACGAAAGGAATGCCCTAAAAAGGAAAATTGCTCCTCTAACACACAAATGACGGTCAGATAAATTGCATCTCTAAATAAGGACTTAATTATTTATTAGAACCTCCATAGCCTGTCCAATCTGGTTAGCCCGTTTCCTGTTCTTACTAAATAGTAACAGTTTCACTGTTGTGTTAACCTCTTGCGCTGGAATGACGTGCTAGGCACATCCAAAGTTATTTACCTCTAAATTGAAAATGACGCCGACAGATTTTCTTATTTGAAATAAGCAAATAATTGAGATGATGCAAACAACAAATAAAAGATAAAAAAATAATAACGATGAAAACGAAACTGTTACAAAACCAATGTCACTCTGCTGGATTACAACAAGGGTGGAGTAGATTTACAGGATAACTACTTATTTTCCTTTCCTCCGACAAGAAAGTTTGCTAAAAGTTACCGGAAAATATTTCTCTATTTGATGGATATGACACTTTTCTATGGCTTTGTTCTATTTCGCCAAATAAAGCAGATAACAAATACCAAGAAATACTGCCCACTTATACTTATGATTTCTATCGGAACGGAAGACAAACCGGATGACAACCGTAAATGTAAACGTCAGTTTCAGATTTCGTTTTCAATAGGGTGTCTGCCGATTTTTCGTAAGTTTTTCATGCGATTTTGGGATTTAAGATGGCGACAAATTAGAAGGAAGAGTAAGTAGACAATCAAACAGCAAAAGCTGAGTTCATTTGTCCGCAATTGAATGTGAAGGATCCATAGAATTTAAAATAATTGAAATTTGTGGAATAATAAAGTAAAATTGACCGCTAAACCGAATCCCTTAGTTGACAGGAAGTTTAAAGAAATTGAAATCTGAAATATAAACGACAAGCCGGTTTTGTTCAGATACCGAGGTATCGTTTCGACAAAAATCATAAGTCGAAACGGACTCATATTCATTTTCAAAATTTCGGTTAGACATCTCGGAGCTAATTTTGCAGACTGCAATTACTTCTAACTGTTGAACGCGTGGAAGGACGTCTATAGGCATGTATGTGTCTCCAAGCAAAACAATGGGCACATTTTCCTATACATATTTCAACTACTGAAGGTAAACAAAGACCTTAAAGAAGGTGTAGGGTATGTGCGAAACATAATAAGCGCACTGAAACTATCTGGGAATGTAAAAGATATCTCGTTGAACTGCACATTTCCTATTGTTTTGAACTGTATCATACTGTACAGAATTATTAGTAACGACCTTTGATTTATAGTTAAAATTATCGGTACTTAATTCAAAAGTGTGACTATTTACATACAGTATCTTTAAAACTTTTATAGTAGTTAAGTAAATTCAAATAACAACTCACTTTAAGTCCCTCTGGACGACTTTGAGATGGATCTCTATCAATTAATTTCCAGCGCAAGTGGTTCAATAAAATTACCAAAAGAAAGAAGAAGATCTTGATGTTTTTATTTCCAAATTTTTTAGAGTTCGCCGGTCACGAAAGATATCATGTATTGATTTAATTATTGCATTATTTTATTTATTGTAGATCTGCAGAAATAAGAAGATACAAATGCTGAATTAAATTGGTCCTCTGCGAAAAGAAGAGAATTTTGTAAATCGTAAAACAAAAAAAATTTAATCCGAATCCAAGTAAACGAGTTAAAGGCGAAATTTTATTGAACAGGTTATCTGTAAATGGGCGTAACAAATGGCCATATTACAAAAAATTTGATAAAATTTATGGCAATAAACATTCCTTAAATCCTTCCATAGAAAACTTGAATACCACTTGAACAGCGGTGTTAATTTCGTATCTTCGTGAAGACTCACATTCTTTAGCTTGTGAAAAAAAGGCATATGAGGTCTTGAGATACCTCAGAGAACTGAATAAAAAATAACAAGATAACACGAGTTTGCAGAAATTGAAACTAATAAAATATAAAATATAATCATAAAAATTCTGGCCAACCAAACCCGAAACTAGACTTAGACACACAGTACTGAAATACATCCGAAATTGTTCTCTACGAAATTGCATAATTTCGCTGCAATGTGTCTAAGGTATACCTAGGTATTAGTAAGAAAACTTGTTTAGATAAAAATGAATGAAGTAAAGCCTGCTTAGGCCTGCAAAATAACGGCTTGTTTTCCTATGCTTTTCGTAAATAACAATATTTGAAAAGAAATATTAGGAAACTTAATATTTTCCTTAATTTATTTTTGAAAAGATATCAAGTTAACTAGGTAATCAAATATGTCATTAGAGCAATTTAAATATGGATAAAGTGCACTACAAGTGCATATTGCAATTTTAATCGGAAACTTGATATACTGTCACGCTTAAAAAAATATTTCATCTTAATGAAAACTGACGATCAGAAAGTCGACAAAATAACACCCAGTGTGCCGATTCCAGAAATTTCTCCATCTCAGATTTTAATGATACTTTGATGGGTTCGGTGAAGGTATTACACAGCTTATATGAAATATTTTGATTTTCGCCCGATTTTTTGAAAAATTCGAAAATGCGAAACATTTTGAGTTTCTGGTAGTATTTAAAAAAAATCATATCTTCTGAAATACAAAGCGTGGAATAGCCATTAATGACTAAATTTTAATGACGAGGTTTCACAGATTACATAAAAACTAACACAATATCATATCATGGAAGGAGGAATTTTGTGTATTTTTTTCTCGTCCTTTGGTATCGAAAAATGTGTAACATATTTTTGTAAATTTGGGGCACCAATGGGTTCATTGTAGTTTTAAATGTGTAGACTAATTACACAGTTTACAATTATTCGAGCCTGAAGAGATTATTTACAAAAACATTTATGTAAATATATGAAAGGCCTAGTAAATTATAAATATTATAATTAAACCTACGTAAGTTTAAAAACAAAAACAATTTAGAGTGTACAAACTACTACTAGTTTATCTTCATTCTAAAACTTAGGTTATCTTAATTGCGGGTAAAAATAGGATGATTGTTAAAAACAGTTACGGTTAGAGTTATGATTTCACTACTGGTCCAGACGGGCTACGTCCGGCGGGGGTCAAATCGTGCTCCGAGGCTCTAGTTGTTCCTCTGCGCATTCTCTTTCAGAAGTCACTTGGTAGCAGATGTTTTCCAAAACTATGAAAAAATTTCTTCATTATACCGATTCATTAAAAAGGCAGTAAGAACCAGATTTCTAATTACAGACCAATAGCTAAATTGTCTTGTATACTATTGTAATATATAACTCATTCCCAGTTATCTCCACGATACAGGGATGTTCTCTCGACTGCTCAGCATGCTTTCGTATCGAGCAGGTCTACTATCATAAACTTGCCTCTAACACAATTGCAGGCTTTGGTAGTAATCTACATACCGACTATATATATACAGATTTCAGTAAAGCTTTTGATAAATTGTCGCATTCAGTCATTATGCTCAAGTTACGTAGTGCTTCTTTGTGGTTCTCGATCGAAGGTTCATAGCGGCCACTTCTGGGGTGCCACAGAGTAGTCACCTTGGCCCTCTAATTTTTGTCCTCTCTGTGGACGATATCGTGCATCTTCTGAGGTGGTCCAGGGTGCTTATTTATGCAGACGACATGAAAATTTTTTCCTTTATCATAGATATTAGTGACTGCGATTCTCTACAGGAAGAATTAAACATTTTTTTATTCTTGGCGTAGGCATAATGACTTGGAGCTTAACATAGATAAATGTGACATCATGTCATTCTTTAGGAGATGTGACACTATCAGTTATAACTATATATTCGCTACAGATAATATTCCTCGTGTGTAGTCGGTTAATGACCTCGGCGTAAAGCTTGATTCCTAACTTGATTTTATTTCCCATATCAACTATGTTGTTTCTAGGGGTAATTTCATGCTGGGTTTCATTAAGCGCTGGTCTAGGGAGTTCTCTGATCGTGCAGTTTCCTTAACATTATATAACTCGTTCGTTTGACCGCTTCTGGAACACGTTTCCCAGGTATAGAATCCTTCCTACGCTGTCCATATCGGTCGTATTGAGTCTCTTCAGCACTGGTTCATTAGATTTTCGCTTGCGGATCTTCCACCATATCGCGAGCGGCTCGATCTTCTTGGTATGACTTCCTTGGAAAAGCGACGTAGGATTGCTGATATTGGTTTTATTCACTAGTTCCTAAATTCCCATAATGACTGTCCAGGGCTACGTGCCAGGGTGTCCTTTAAATCTAATAGTCACAACTTGAGGGGGGACATCCTTTTGCATATCAATTACTCTAGAACTAACTATAGTAAGCATGAGCCAATTAATCGCAGTTAACTGTGTCGCGGAGGACTTTGATTGAATGTTACCAAGATTGTATTGGAAAAACGTCTTTTTCTTGTCATATGACTCATGTT
>QYTT01088679.1:30491-59009 GCA_006980735.1 Dasypogon diadema | reverse complement strand
TTAATGTAAATATTTAATTTTACAACTTATATTCGTGCTGAAAAATTTAATGAAATACACATAGAGTTTTTTTAATGGTTTTTAAACTGTTAGTCGAATTTTTCGCGGTACTGGAATTCGAGAAATTGCAAAAATCAAGTTGAGCCTCAATAACCTTCAAATAATATTGCCTGCTGATTGTAAGGTTAATTTGCACATATTGTACGTAACTTATATGTGACCTAAATTCTGAAAAATGCTAGTATAAGGTACATTTAAAAATTTACAATTTTTAATTTCTAATAATTACTTATTAAATACCTGATTACATAATTAACATTAGGTCTTGAGCAAATTGTTTCCATAATATATTTATTTATAAATTTTCCTAATTCACGATTTTATTATTAAGCTTTTATTTACTAATGTAATTCAATTTCATTCGAAGATTTAAACCGTGAGTATCGAAGATAAGATCTCAAAAGTGTATGATTTCTCACAAAATACTGAACTATTAGTTCAGGTAAAAGGGGAATTACTACATCCAACGCAAACTGACGAACAAAAAAATGTTTGTTCTTGATTTTAATCATATTTTCTACAAAAGATAATAAATAATCGTTGATAACGGTCAAGTATTTCAAGCAAAATCTTGGTGGTTAATCTTGCACTACATGTACAACACTTAAACCTTATAACTTTGAATATGTGGAATATTCCACGTTAGGTCGATGACTGGATAATCACAAATATAGAACATAATGAGATTAGCAAAATACAAAAAGAAAGTGGGCGAAAGGTTCTTCTCTAATTAGAAATATGTTATAATTTTATATTTTGAAGATATATTTGAAGATTGGATGTGTGCCTAAAAGTCTTCGTTTTTGAACGGTATAATTATTTATTTATTAAAATTTACTCTAGTATATAATCACCGCAATTATCTATAACTTGTCTCCAACGATCTGGAAGTTTATTTTTCCCTCTCTTATAAATGTCCTCCTCTCTGCTCTCTAAAAGGTCAGATTCACCTGCAGGCAGTTATCAAGAGATCTGAATAGGTGGAAATCTGTCGAGGCAAAGTCCGGAGAATAGGATGGATGGGGTAAAAGTTGCTCACTATTCTCCTTTACCTTGAGATGGGTATTGGGTACATCTAGCTGTATGAGATCTTGCATTATTGTGGTGAAAGACGATTGACTCGTGCAGGAAGCTTTCTGAGCTTTGTTGGCAGTACAAGTCTGTCAGTCAGGGGAAACTATTAGGGTTTCACCAAACAATACAACCCTCCGAGGATACAAACCTCCTTTTCAAGACGATGTTAATATTCGCACATTTCTGCAGACTGCGTTACGCTGTTTCACGTTCTTGTATTGAACCCAGTTTTCATCTCCAATAACCATCCGTCGGAGGAAATTTTCATTAGTTTTATTTGCATCTAGCTTCACGATAAATCCTAAGGCGTGAATTTCACTCTCTATTGTGGTTATGTGGACCTGGAATCTCTCCAATAAATAAATAAAAAAAGATGAAAAAATCAGCACTACGTCTTGGATGATATTCCAGGATAACGTGTTCTTCTTTTGTGCTTAAAATTGAATTTGGTTCAAAAAAATTTTTTTTCTGAGTTTCGTCGATCTCTTTTAAAATGATACCACAATCACCAATAACGGTTAACTTTCTGCATAGTTATACACTTTCAAAGTTGACACTAAAGGGACATTTTAGAAAACTTTGAACTTCGATATGTCGGCAAGTATGTTTGAAATCAAACTTCGGAACTCCTGGATAAAATGTCCTTTAAGGTTTGTAGTCGCAAAATTTGAAATGTGCTCCTCTCTTGCATGCAACTGCTTGAATATTAACTATGGAAAGCATGAGCTCATTAACGGCATGTGTTTAGTAGGTGTTATAGAACATTTTAATTTAAACGTCTCTTAGGACATACCGAATAATACTGAATAATAGTCTGGCTAGTCTATGGATGCCAGGCCACAGTGGCATCTACGGCAATGAGATAGCGGATGGGTTGGCGCAGGAAGGGGCTACCTCTGACTCTCCACCGTTCTCGAAGGGGATCTCAACAAAACATCTACTTGGGCGGATTGCAGACTGGACGAACAACCAACATCACCAACTATGGGACGTGATCCCATTTGCTAGAGTGACCAAGGAACTTTGAGGCCCAACGCATGCTAACTCAAAAACAACTCAACTTTTCCGATAAATAAACCGTCATTAAGATTTTTGGTTTCAATTTTGACAGGACATAGTTTCCTAAAGGCACACCAACACAGGATCGGCCACTCTAGCGATGCTGACTGTAGGGGATGCGGGGAGGAGACGGAGACTGTGACACACTTCCTGTGTCACTGCGCGTCACTCTCGGCGAAAAGACCAGGGCACCACTTCCTTGACGAACTGCATCAGGCAGGCGAGAAGGGATGGGAGCGTATACTGGCTTTTACTAAGTCGACCGGGTGGCTGAGTTATCGGTAGAATCCGTCCCGCCTCAGTTTACTCTCGGTAGAAGAGCAATGGACCTAGAATGGCCTAAGTTCAAAGGACCTCTGCGGTCTTACACCCTTAAAATAAAAAGAAAAAAAGGTCATAGCGAACTCTCGTGTTTAGTCTTATAATTTTTTTTATCATATTCTGAAACGTCAACACACAAATTTTCTAGCCTCAGGACACATTTTATATACCCAGAATGTCCCATTTTTCATTAAAAATCACAAACAAATAAATTATTTTAATAGTATTTTCTTGCAATAACCGAAAGTGTTTCACTTCAAATGTGTAGGTGAGGCACACACCATTTTTCTATGATTTTTGAAGTTCACAAGACTACATAGAGGACTTAATAAAAGATTCTATACAAATGGCTTGGTTAGGAATTAAGAACTAAAATAACATGTTTTTACAGAGAATGCTATCTATAGGATGATCCAAAATCTTCAGATGAGTCATGCAAATAAACTCTTTTTCTAAAAATGGAATGAATATTTTTTGAGTTCTCAAAGTGTGAATTGTTCAAATTTTGTTGACATAAATGTTCAAGTGTGAACGATTGACGAAAAGAACTCTTTTTAGGATCATGCCATGATCACTTTTGACATCATCCTGAAAAATAAATAACGGGATAAAATTAAAGTGGAATTCGGAACAATTCTAATTTGATTTTAACGGCGAAAAGTTGAAATCTCAAACAGTGTCACATGACGAAAATAACACGCGATTACAGATTTAGATGGTATGCTGATAGCCCCATCACATCCCAAACGCTGAAAACATCAAGGTGAACGTAAAAGCATTGGATTAAGGTAAATGTACCTGGATAAAATCACTGTTTCTTTCCGATAAATATTAAAAGAGTAAAATTCATACGTCACAAACTCGTGCGACTTTATTTGACCTCCCATTAAAACCAAGTGCTAATTTAAATTCAAAGCGAATTTTTCCGCATTATCACCTAACAGGCAGGCGAAAAGATTCCATTCGATTGATTTGCCGGTGGAAGAACACAAGCTTGCCATGAAAGATACACGCATATGTATACATACACACGCATAGTTACATAGGTCTGACAAATTTGATAAATTACAGAAGACTTCCTTCACCGGGGCCCTAAACCCAGCTGCCATTCAGTGTGATCATGGTTAGATCACTTACTAGCTAAAGTTGTAAGCCATGCTACTGCTGGTCAGTTTTCAGAATAAGAAGACATTAAAATACCTCGAATAACTCCGCCATGTGCTAATTTTGTAGAGTAAGACGTAGTTTGTCTCCTGCCCAGTGATCGCCTTCGCAATCGCGATCACGATCGCGAATCGCGGCCCTCTTCACAGCGGTTCAGTGATGTGGCTGTGAGCAAGATACATTTTTCATAAGCTTTTGCGCGATCGCTCGCCGACCTCTTACTACTTATTTTAAATCGGCTCGTTCTGCATAAAACTTGCGCCAATGTTGGTGTGAAATGAGCTGAAGATGCAAACGTGAGAGAACGAGTGCCAAGCAAGCTGAAATTTACTACGAAGTTTTTGCTTGACCAGCGTTCAATTTCCTTCAAGTGTGTGCAACGTTGCCAATTTGGAGTGTGGCGTGTTAATCGCGTATAATCAGAAAAGTTCGCATTTTTCATAAATATCTTACTCAAGGTTGAAATAGGCGCCGTAATAAACTATTCGTATTTAATAGCGGCCATGACTGTCAACTGATTTAGATTTACTGAAACATTTCCACATTTCCACGGTTATCTCAATTTGAAATATTCATAAGCTGACCTAACCTAAAGTAACAAATGTCGACTGTCATAAGACGTCTCAATACTTTGAAGGAATCATTCATTGAAACAATATTTTCCAATTTAAAAATAAGAATTGCGACAAATGAAACTGGATTTGAAATATGACGGCGAATGTTCAAAGCATTTTCAAGTTTTTATATTAATTTAATTCAGAAAGTTACTTTTGGTCACAATACGTATTTTTGTTATTGTCTGCTGATTCTATAAGTTTACATACCAACCAGCAAGCATACTTGTAAATTGCACCTTTACATTCATTTATTATATATTCATCGTAATATTAACCAAAAAGTAAATAGTAAAATACAATTAGAACGGGTTTCTCGTTATCCATAACGGAGCCGCTTATTTTGAAGATAAGATACATTTCTCAATTTTAGTATACATCGGAATGTAAGCTTAAGTTCTTTAAAATGTATTTTTCCCTATGATTGTAAAAGTGGATTTAGGCTAATTAAACGATTCAATTAGTGATCACGTAGGAGCATGTAAATTAACATGTATAATAATAGTTTAATATTCTAAATGACCTACCACCAGGAGCAAACGCTTTGCATTATGTGAGGGAACATCATTACTTCGAAAATTTGTTGTAGATACCAAAAAAGCGTACCTAGTGAATGATTTTTGTGCAGATTCTAAACGACTTATATATGTTCAGTAAATTCCATATTGTAGGAGCATAGTCAAGAATAGTATGTACAAAGGAAAAGTAGTAAATTTTACATTAAAAAAACACTCATAAAGTTTTTACTTCTTCAATCCTTCCTAGAAACTAAATTAGCCCCAATCATATACGGAAAATAAATGGGTTGAACAATTCCACTACAGTATTTTATTTTCAGAAATATTTAAACAAAGTAGATTTTTTCTTCTTTTTTTTTGCCCATACAATTTTTTGATCAGTTTAACACAAATAGTAGCGTAGTATAGTTTAAGATACTTTAATCTGGAACACCCTGTATACGTACTATTCCAATTTGAAATGTCATATGTTATTAAATTAATTTTTTAACGAATTTTTCGAATTTTCTTCTTTTACTACATTCCTAACGTGAAAAATTGCAATGCGTCTGAGTAAATTGCGCGATGTCAATAATTTTAATTTTGATGTTATAAAAGTTTCCGGTAACGTAATTTATTCAGTATGTAAATTAAAATTAAGTTGGTTATAGAGACATTGTGTCGCCCGTTTGCGTGTCATCGTTCTTCTGTTTCTAGAATTGAACTAAGTACCTTAGCTTATTTACTGCTCTTCATATCTGTCGCTTTAGATATTTTTCAATTTAAAAACATATAGTTACATATTTTCTCCATACCAAACTTTTTTTATTTTTATGAACAATTCTCAATTTCTTTAGATTCAGTGAAATCCCACTTCCTTCATTTAAGCTCATAGCAAATATCTACGTACTAGATGCAAATATTTGTATTTGGTTCAAAGCTCTTCCACATAAAATTTAAAATGCCTTAAGACTATCTTTCATGCGCTGTTTCATAGATAACAACATGACACCTAAAATCATGATAAATCAACAACTTCAGTATCAGTACCACTCTAAGTCCAATTTTCGCTGATAGCTCTTTTACCTTCATTTTGAAATATCACTATTTTGGATTTATCTAGATTAACCACGCAGTCACTCAGTTACAAGTATGACATACCATACAGTAAAGCAGGTCTGATTACATTTCATCACAATACAGTGTGTTCCTTGGAGTTTGAACGAATATTGGTGAAATGTTATTAGCTAACAATAATAATTGCAAAGCCCGGACAAATTTTACTACAGATCGATCATTTCTTTTTTCTTTTTATTACAACATTCCAATGGCACTGAAAGCTACCATGCTGTTTTGCAATCGAGTTATCCATATAGTTTCGGTGTCCACAGTTCAGAAAATTTTACTGATTGGGAGTAGAATAGAATATGTAGATTACTGTCGATACACGAGCACAAGCTCGAAAGGGCTGCAAAATATGTAGCCTGTTGTATCTCAAGGGCTGGATCAATGATTGTAGACTTTCAACTTAGCCAACAAGTTGATAACACTACAGTGGCTTACCTGCTCAAGATCACCTGGTCTGGGTTAAATACCTAAAGCTTGAATTCGCCTCCCACTAAGAAGCTTGTTGATTCAGGTATAACAAGTTTAAAGTATATGCCATAAATCATTAATTTTTCGCAGTTTAATGAAAACTAAGTGGATATAAAATCATATCCGGCGCTATTTCTATCATAAATTATTATATCATTCGTCATCTTCACCCGTCTTCAATTACCTTTTAAGTCCAGGTATATGTTTCCTCACCTATGCATAATGGTAGTTTTAAAGATGTCATTAAAAAATAACTGGGTAGAAAAATGCTATGTATATCATGTACATTAGTAGAAACAGACAAACGTAGAATCCGGTTCAATGATACATAATCACACAATGTACATAAATCACTCAGCCTTCTTGATTATTCCGGAAAATGAAGCGAAATCATAAGAAATAGATCATTTTCATTATAATATTAATATATATATATAAATTTTGCACATTGATTGCGTTACACATTGCAAGTTGGTTCTAAAAACAATTCAAAATGAAGTAAATTCATACATGTATACAACTAGATATTTGTGAAAGTTTTACGATAGAATGGAAACCCCTAAACAAAAACAAAGAAACCGTTTAGAACTTTACCAAATATCAGAATGAATTGCTAGCAAATTATTTTACAAAATCTCAGCATACTACAACTCTTATCTATTTAATTGAAAATGTATAAAAGTTTTTGAGCTGACATTTTTAAAGATATCTAATCTTTAAAAGTTAAAAGTCTGTAAGATACTTGCAAAGTAAATAAAAGAGATAAGTTTTTTTTCTATATATGAAATTTCGGCAAAAAGAAGACGTGTGTTTCTTTTGATATTATTTTATTATTAAGCGGGAATAAGATGGAAAATATATAAACAAATTTCAAGAAGGAAAAAGCGAAACAAAATTCCAGAAAGCTGATATCGATTCTTTGAACAATTAAGAAATCATTCTGATAGAACAACTTTCAAAATAAAACAAAATAGTTTACACGCGTCAGAAGTATTTTCCTTGTAATCAATAAATAATTTCTCTGATTGTGATAATTTTCAGACGCATTTTTATGAGATATGCATTTCTACATAGGGCACTGATGTGAAGCTCTGTTTCGCCTGAGGCTGCTATGCTCGTATACATATTTGGAGGGTCCTGATAAAATCACAAGAAGTAAACAATTTGTCTTTGTAAAAAGGTTAAATTTTATGGTTTCTGAAAAAGTGTACGATTATAGAAAGCGCTCCAAGGAAACGTTTACAACTGATGAATCCCAATTTGTGATTTATCTTTTTTTTAACAAGTTTGTGACCTTGGATCACCCCCAAATTCACAGTCTTTTTTGCCTCTTAGACGACAGTATCATATTTGCTACCTGGCATCGCTCACAGCGCTACACAATGAATTTGCAGATAGAAATTGGTAATTTTGGGTTATTTTAGGCGACCATGAAAGTATATATTTCAGTATCTCACTTGAAATTGTATTCTAATACCTTATACTTGCCCTTAAAAGAAAGTATCTAATTTCTATTGGTTTGGGATGTGATTGGTGACGTAGTTCATACACACCTTCCCCTGCTCTCCGCCTTCTCTTTCCTCTTCCCACCATGCAAAATAAGATTCTTCATATACCTACTTATAATTTCACTTTCAAGCAGATTTTGATCAAAAATACTTTATTTATTTTTGCAAAACAAATTTCTTAGATGTATTTTGTGTTTTTTTCCTGTGAAAGAAAATCTTTTCACCAAAGAATGTTTGATTCAACACGAAAATAAGATTATGTATGAAAAAACTCATTCTTCAAACTTAAAAATATAACATCTAGTGTCGAAATTGATGAAATACCTCCATACCAACAAAATAATTCACGACCTCCACTATACTCTAGCTTTCAAGCCGGAAGCCAGAATTGTGACTTAATGACGTTCCTTGCGTTGGCGGAGATAGTTGCACTTGGCATCTCGAAGGCTTTCGACAGAGCCTAGCACTCTGCCAAACTTCCGGCATTTGGTCTTGAGAAATCTCTCAATACCTGGATTGGAAATTTCCTTTCTACTGCTACCATCCGTGTTACATTGGACGCTTTAATATCACAATGCCGCAGGGCTCTGTATTATTCCCCAATCTCTTTCTATTTTTCATTAGTAATCTCTTATCAATCAAATTCAAAGTTTTGCAGAAGATAGATCCTTAGCTTCGCTTACTGATTTGTATCAATTGACTGACTATCGTGGAAATGCTACGATTAATAATCCAGCACGCATGACTGCATCATTCAATGACGACATCACTAAAATTCTCGCCTTGGGTAAAACGAATCTTGTTGAGTATAATGCATTCAAGACTCAAAGCTATCTAATGTCACAGAAAATGTAGGTCCTTAATAGTGACGCTTAGTTTCGACAAAGAATTAAAAAAACAAAATCATAATAGAAATGATACTTTGAATCTACAAGAATTCTATTTTTTTAAAATTTGATTCGTATGTCATCAAAGGTACTACACGAAAGCAAACAGTTAAAACCCAAAGAAATACGAGGCATTAGTAGTGCAATGAGATGACACATATTTTTTCGGTCAAGGGAATACCCACTTGTAAGTTAACAGGGATGTTACAAGGATTACTGAATATTGAAAAATTCTACTTATGGTTGAGAATCAATAAATTAAATAATAGAAATTATGAAGGAATAGGTTGGTCCCTTTATCTTGGATAAGAACTTGAAAGGAACAATTAAGGTTCTATTTTGGGTCCCCGTTTGCTTCATCATACAAGAGTGACATCTGTCGTCAGAATGTGGTACCTATTTATTTATTAAAAAATAAGATGATTCGCAAGTTTATTGTGTTTCAGACTATTTTAATTAATTTGGCTTCTGCTCTTAATATTGGAGTCGTAGGTAGTGATTTCTCAAAAACTACACTCATGCTAATTGTGTTCAAATTGCTTAATTGAGTATGAAAAGGATTTGAAGTGATTAAACTACATTTGTACATCAAGAAAGCAATATCGTTATCAAATATTAAATACGTATGTACATTGATCTACGAGATCTGTTTTATCGACTATCTAAAAGTCCAATCAGTACGAAACCTTAGCTGCGCAATTTGTTTGATAAGCTATCTGAACTACGCAAAAATGCATCAAACTGGTCTTTGAATACACATTAAAATCTTCAAATAACCACGTTTTGTAACTGGAAATTGTCTTATTGCAAAAAAAACATTACCTTTGGATTATATTAGTAGTGGGTATCACTAAAATGGTATGTTCAAATTAGCAGTTGAGGAGCAATATACAAAGCATTGGTGTTTCGAATGAAGGTATTAATTTTCAATTTTTTATACAAAACAGAAGGAATTTCTGTTTCGGAATGATTACTAATGATAACTTATAGTACATTAAATGGAACAATTGAAAAAACAATACAACAAAAATTTCCGAAGCAATCAGGATGCAAAAGGACGTCTTATTTAAAAAAAAAAACTACACTAATATGCTGAAGAGGTAAAGTTTGTGAGTTTGTTAGTTTATTCTCGATAATCTCCGGAACTACTGAGCCAATTTTAAAAATTCTCTAAATGTTGGAATATATCAATACTTTCCATCTGAACATAGGCCACATTTTAAATTACATTAAATATTAGATTTAGACCTCGCCAACAAAATTAAGACTTTAATTTGTCCTTCAATGATGGCATGTACATGTAAAGCCTCCTTTCCACTCATATGAATTTTGCCGACATGTCGAGCAGCTTGTTGTTAACTTGTTGGAAGCCGACAAGTACCTTAAAATTTACATCTGTTCTTATTAATATTAACTTGCAAAAGAAACTGCACACTTTGCCATCGGCTTGGGTGTTTTCGTATGAAACAGAAATCATCGCAACAAATGTGTGATTTCACACAGCCAACTTTCAACATATTTCCAACAAGAATCTCAATTTTTCGATGAACGTTTCCATTAGTAAAAATTGTTACCAACATCTTTCCCAACTTGTTGACTTTGCCACAATCCTGTTGGCTAATGGGAAAGCCGTACAGCTATTGATATGTACGAAATTAACGATTACAAGCACCGTTCCAAAAAAATGTACGAATTTAAAAAATTAAAAGTTCTGCTGGAGATATAAATGTCCCCCGACGCAAATGGTAGGAGAACCGAAGAAATCCCAGATCAGAAATATTTAGCATAACTTACCAAAGCAAAGCAGTTTGAGAACTTTAATGTACGTGAAGATTATTAAGGATATTGAAGAGATAAATTCCGTATACAGCTGGAAATTTTTCTACACGTTTTTTTCATACGCGATTTGCTTTCATGCGGATTTTGTTACACGTTTACCTGGTCTTTTTTACGCGATTTACTGGTCTTTACGCGGCTTTTTTTACACATTTTCTTGCTTTTACGCGGTATTTTTCTACGCGCTTTTTTCCACGGTTTTTATGCGGTACGTATCCTCCGGGTAAAAAGGAGCAGGTGTACTTGCTACGGAAATATTTTCGGATTTTTTTAAAATTTTACTTTATATATAAAAATGAAGATAGCACATGGACGGGACTTGAATTGCACTGAAAGGGTAAGTTCAGCAGATTTGCTTTTCTTTAGCCACACGATCGAGTGCTGCAAGGACTCTGTAAGTTAGTTGGGTACCCGTGATTGCATTTATTCTGCAATTTCATACTAAGAATTGTGGATTAACTTGCGACATTTGAAAGGTTAAAAATAATTTCCTTATGTATAAGCTATTCTGCGTGCATTTAGAGATGTCCTCTAAGCTGAGAAAATACGTGTTGTCCATGACAGCTGAGGCCAGCATATCGGGCAGTACTGATGAAGATAGTTGGCTCTCTGTCATGTTTCGCAATTTTCTTACGCAATAACGTAAAAAATTTCGATATTTTAATGTAATTTTCATTGTATTAATGAAGTGATGAGTTTCAAGTAGAAACACGAAAATTTTTTCAAAAAAAAAAAAATTGGATAAGATTTAATTGTGTTGAGTGAATTTACCAGCAATTCGTTCAGTAAGGTTAGGTAAAGTCATTAGCCAGTAGCCATTAGTCAAGTGTCATCTAGATAAGTGACAAGCGCACGCAAGCTTTGCTTAATTGAAAACTCTGCCTAACGCATGAATTGTCTTAATAATTTTTGATTGCCTTGCAGATTTGCCATTCTAACGTCTGCTATATTTGGCTACAATAGAAAATTATTATTATAATTGCATACATGACTAAAAATTTTAAATTATATACTCATATAACTTTACGTATATATATATATATATATAGATTTAAATACAGCTTCCATTAAGTTATACCTGAAAATTAACAAAGGTTAACGGCAATTTGGTCCAAAGGCGGTAACGAATAAAACATAGCTCATTTAAAAGGTCTCGATAAATTTATCAAACGTTACTTTGGAGCCAAGTGGCAAAAGTAGATATATTTAGCCAATATCGACTCAAAACGGCCTTTTCATTTTTACTGTATTTTACATCTACCTCAGTTTTATTATTGCAGATATTTACACCAGCACATACAAAATTTCTTGCGGTTGTAAAAACTCTGATTAAATTTAAATTGTAAAATAAATTATAACAGTTTTAAAAAGGGTTGCATGTCATATATTAACAGTAGAATTCAGTTGAAATGATATTTGAGTAAAGATTTTATTACAAAATACTATCTGTCAATAAATTTCCAGTTCTTTGTTTTGTTCGAAGAATCGTCTAAATTAAGCAATAAACAATAAACAGAATGCAAATTCTAAAAACATTCTTGGAAAATACGTAATACATTTGGACGCTTTCAGATTTGAAACACGTGTAGGTAATGTTAATTAAAATACAATGAATTTTGCACGCTTCGATTCCATATTTACAGAAATTGTAATCTTGTCAACATAACACGTATAGGAGGTATCATGGAGATTTTTTAGATTAATTAACAAGTTCATTTACTTTGTATACATTACTCTCACACGCCAATTGTTCTCATCAAACAGCTCAACTTACAGATTTGATATTTGGTACATACCTAAAATGAAATAATATGCAGACATTTTTCTCAAATATTATTTAAGTGGTCTTTAAGAGTCAAAATACTTTATTCAACGAAATTTTATATGCAATATTGTATTTACTCACGCATTTCATATTTCAGATATCGAAAGAAGCTTATAAATTACAAAATGAACTGAAATGAACACTTATTGTAAGGGCTATAAAATTCAAATTGAATTCTGAATTTCTAGCCATATTTCCAAAACAAACAGATTCAAAACAAACAAAATAAAATGTTCACTTTTCGTCACTTTTAGATTGTCTGGTGTTAATGGAGGAAAAACGTAAAAAGATGGTGCTAATTTATTGTAACAAAAAATTGGAAAACTTAGGCTATTAATGTACAGAATAACCTAAAGATCTCCCTTCACTCTCTTTTAATTGCCCAAAATGCCTAGTTTACATTTGGAAATCTTTACCATTTTTTTATTTGTTTTATTACTTTCGATATATTTTCCATTGATTAAACTTACTTTTGAAATATTTATGCCTTCTTTAAGAAAATAGATTACCAATATTTATTTTTCAATTTGGAAATTGATTCTTTTCAGGCATACGAGTAGAATATTCAATGGTTTCTACTATTTCTGATATTAACATACATAATCATAATTTCCAAAGATAATGGGGTTGTTAGTGATTATAGGTTCTCATTGATAAATTGCTAAATTCCTGGCATTTACAAAGCAAACAAGTATAAATACTAGTAAATTGAGCCAAATAGTTAGATGGATATTAAATTTCAAGAGTATTTTAGACCTTCTATAATTTTAACCCTTGAATTTTTTCGATGTTATCTTATTTTCGCTTTGTCTTCTCTCTCTCTGCCTTGGCCAATTGTCTAAAAATCTTTAAGTTTTCTCTCTGATTATGACGCTAGATAGAATCGCTCTCACTCATTCTAATCGTACTGTTCAATATTTGCGCGCGCTCTTTCTTTTCTAATACTTGCAGTAAAGTATTGCCTAATCCCAGGGGGACAACCCTCTGATGCACACAGTACAGCTTAGATGGAGGGAAAATTTGGGGAAGAGAAGATTGGGAAATTGTTACCTAACAAATGTTGCAAGTAAGCCACAATTTTTGGCATAGTAATTTTACTGTGCAACACAAGTGGGTCCGCAAGTGCAATAATCCTGGTCAGTAGAATTGTCTCAACCACCGGTATCCAGATAAATATTATCATGCCGTTTGCAGGAATAAACGGACCCAATCCCACAGAAGAGAAAATCTACAGGAGTACGCTTCAGCCCGCATGGCCACCGGCGCGACGTGAGAAAGAGGTTCTTGGAAGCCTAAGGCTGATTATATATTTTATATTTCAATATTACTTCTGAGCAAGGAACGTAAGAGCCATTACGTTTTTGTTTTACTTTGCAAAATAGATATGTTTATCTAAACTAATAGTTATTTGGTCAAATCTAATTTACAATATCATATCCACGATAAAATATCCGTGATACTGGATTTTTGCCAGAAAAATTTAGTAACAAATACTTGTGACCTGTGACTGATTAGAGGTTTAGAATTCTGGTTAAAATTTCTTCGGATATTTCAATAATTTTTGTGTATCCTACAATAGAATACTGCACTGAACCTCATTTTTTATTTTCATTTTTAACAAAAATTCCAAAAAATGAAATATACATCGCCTAGAATCCACTTTGAATTATTTTCTACACTTTTAATTTTTCGCGCTTTCAACTTGCATCGTACACATGCATTTAAAAAACAAAATCTGGTTCGAGCACAACAGCATTTATGGAAAACTAACTATAAATTGAAGAGATGCGGAACAGAAGCCAATAAATCCCGCTCAATCTGTTTTCTTAGTAATCAACAAAAACTGAATAACTTTAAGAGTGCTTAATTTTTCGAAGCTATTTTTTTTTCTTGCATAAATTGTTCATCACGAGCAGAATGTTAACTATTAAAATCTTTTTAATTTTCCCATAAATTTGCCAAATAAAGATTGAGATGATTTTGTTGACCCACAACGACTTTTCAACTTCCACTCAGAAAATTACTCATGCACTGCTAATACCAATTGATATTCAGCATTTTTTACTGGTGATACCAATTGCATAATAATGATCCGAAGCAACAAAAAAAAAAAAAATAAAATAAAATATCTAGCTTTACACTAAATATTATTCAGTCTGGATAAATTTGTATGGGTTTTTTTGGTTTCAGTTGCAATTTAGAAAAGAAATAAATTTCTTTTAGATTTAATCCGTAGCTTTTGCACCAACTTTATAAAGTGGATTTATCGTTTTCTGTTCCGTATCTCCTCAGTTATTATTGTTTATCTGGTTTTGTATAAAATTGCGAAATATATGGTACTTACTTTACGTGCCAACTTATGTCTGTTTAGCATTTTCAGCTTTATATAAACCCCTTACGCAATAAACAGAACTAATTAACCCAAAAACAAAAAGATTTCAGCCAACACCACAACGAATTAAACCAAGATCAATTAATTAAAAATGAACCCAAAAATAGAAAAGAAAAAGTATTAAATTATCAACCATTCCAACTTCCGTTAAGGTGCACGTGTTGTTATTACGACAATACGAGGACGTAACGCCACTTTAATATCAGCGACAAAAAAGAAAGGAATCGGCCATTACATTATTACTTTAACTTCACTATACAATTCGAGTGCATTTTGCGTTCTCTTTAAACGAGTTGGCTGAAAAATTATGTAAAATGCGGAATACTTGATACTTTTGAAATTGTTCTTGCTAGAAATAATATTTGATTGAGGCTTTTACTATCATATTTATCTATGGTTAATTATACCCAGCAAGTATTTTCTAAAATAATAATTGTAGTAAAGTGAGATCTGTCTAGAAAACAATAAACATAACCGAAATTCAAAGTACCTGACGTTATAAATTACTCGCACATTATTAGTATGATGATAACAATAGGTTCAGTAATGTCCGTAAATTTTCAATTTATTCAGCTTGAAATTCTACCATAAGTTAGATTGTTGATGCTATCGAATCGAATTATACAATTTGGTCCCTGAAATTTAGTCAATCGCATATGTTGCAGTAATGACACCGCGAATGAGTTGAAACAAAGTCTCTTCAATTCCAAACTCTGAACTGCGATTTTGCGCTCACCCAAGAACCTTTTTTAAAGAAAGGTCTAATATAGGAACAAATAGTCTGGCATATCCAGACAACTTCCTCCAATTTCAAAGCACTCCCAAAAAATTCTTGTTTCTGAGCACAAATCCGGAGGTTATGATTTGCCAGTAGAAAATCGAGCAATTTATGAATAGGGTAACACGGTAATAATTTCATCGAAGAATAACAGAAGTCGCTAGCATCAATTACATAGTAATGCAAAGGGTAAGATAACAAAGACTATTTAGGACAGAAGGTATGGTAATAGAGAAATTTACGTTTTATAGTTTACCGTGTTTGTTTCTTAATTTTGAGCGAAAGTTCTCATATGTTTACGAGAACAAAGGAACGGAGTAGAACGGCAGTAAAAGTTCAATATTTATATGAAACCTTATTTTTATTCTTACATTTCCATCAATGAATCAGTGAAAGAATAATGTGCCAAAAAGTAATTCATTAATGTCTAATGACATCCCTATGTTAAAATTCATTGGTGCTGGGAATGAATAGTACAGTTCGTATGTTCCTTACTTCAATAATGAAGTAATGACCACATTTCCTACTGGGTTGGAGCTATTGGTAGTTTTGAGTAAAAAAAGAGAAAAACACACACACTTTAAAAGAACACACTCTCTGTCACTGAGGTCAAAAGTATTGCTTTTGGTTCGTATTGAAGTTAGTATTTAAATCAGAGGTTATATAGCAACTAGTGAAATGGATAAAATACAATTTACAGTGGAAATAGTTAACAGAAACAATTATCCAACATTCCTTCCAAGCATTATGAATCAAATATATATCAATAATCAAATATATAAAAATAATAATCGGAAATACACAAATACAAACCCAAGTGATTTAAAGACGTGTATAGAACAAGATGTTTTCGGATTATACAACACCACTGCCGTGGTTAAGTCACTGTTGCGGTCTACTATCTAAAAGATCAGAAAAGAATATTTACCCAGTAATTATCAGAAACGTGAGTCTTAACAAAACAATACATGAGAATGCTTGGAGTCTATGAACCCAGTCTTAGGTTCAATTTATGGTAGTGTTCGAAATAATGATAAGAAATACAAACCGTATAAGATCTTTGATACTCATAATATTACTAACTTTATTAAATTTGTTAGATTAAGGTGGCTAGCGCACGTTTCTAAAATGAACAACATTAGGGTTCCAGGTAGCACAGAACACTTCATTTACAATGGTTGGATAACGTGAAGATTCCTTGGAATCTTGATTTGCAGAGGAAACCCCCAACTTCCACTGAAACTATTCAAGGGTTGATGATATGTTTTCGATTGTAATTAGGGTTGCCGACACGATATCAAAAGGAATCGGGAGATGGTGTTTAAAAATGCCTGAATATGAAAGGATATGGGCATAGTAAAAACCCATACTAAGTAGTTTATTATTATGTCTTACTAACAAACAAATCAACAAAATTAAAAAATAATTGGAATAGAAAGCTTAAAATCTTTTTCATAATGGAAATTCATAAAAAGGAGCGAATATATTAAAAAATGCACGGCTTTTTTTATTCTTTTCAGCTCTCTGGCGTAATTTAAGAATATTTTCACCTTCAGATGACTTTAGGAAATCCAATAATTCTTTGCAGGTATAAGTATAATTAAATTTTGTGCAAATTTTTACTTTTATTTTATTTATTTTACGTTTATTTCTTTCAACCGTCCAAAGATTTTAAGCCATCGAAAAATCGCTGCCACAAACAAGTTTTATATATAATTATTGCATCTTTACTACCGCTTTTCTACCCCCTTACTATTAATTTCCTGATACAAAAGGCCTTTCTCACATGTTAAATTTAAAATTTGAATTATTTTAATTACTTAGATGCCATCTAAATCAAAAATAAGAAAGAACTTAAATGCATTTTCGTCAGTCATAATTTTTATTAATGAACGTTAAAGTCTTTTTGTAAACATCTAAATTTTAAATTTTTTATCATTCTGTTCAGCTACAAATTTCTTAAAGCTTTCATTCGCTTTGTTACCAAAAAATTGGTCTTTATTCTGTGTTTCAAATTTACATTTAATTTTGTCAATACTCAAGTGAGATTATTGGTTTTCAAAATTAATTTACATGTTTTAAAAATATTTAAGTAATGGTGATACATAGCTGGGAGCTGATTATTTTCTTCATTAATACTTCTACTACAAAATTACCAAAAAAATCAGGTGATAGTGCTCTTCATTAACCTCTGAGAAATAAGACCTTATAGCCGGGAAGATAAATAAGAGCATTACTCAAAGATAGCTAGCCATTTAATCTAAGATGTAGTACTTTTCGGTATTCTATACCCAAATTGAAGAGAATCTCTTTAGGACCTGCTATTGAAAAATTCCACATATATATTTTCAATGTAAAAGGTTCCGTTTTAAAGCAGCACTTCAGCGATATAATTAACCTGTTCACTGTCAACATGGGTATTACTATCCATCGTGTGCTTGTCAGTATTCCATATAAAGTTAAATCAAGAGCAGAGATTGCAACTATAAAAAAATAAATTCAACGACGGCTAACATCGAATTGTTGAAAACCCAATCCGGTAAATATTTACTATGAAATGGTTTGAAAGGATAGCATATTACATCGAACCGACTTGGTACTGTAACATACGACATACAATGCGTAAATAGAGGTAAGGAACGCCGTAACGAATTAAGGTAAAGTCGTGTGATTTTTCTTTATTTCAGTTAAATAAGTACATTCTCCATTCTTTTTAAAAATATATGATTTATATTAGATTACAGCATGGAAAGAATAAAAAAAACTGGCAAGAGTCGTGAAGTTATCACAAAGTATTTCAATCCAAGTTACAAATTCGCGCATAAAAAGGTACAGTGCAAATTTACCTGCATCTACCCACATCGTTGAAATTTTTGGATTTTTTACTTAAATTATGTAGCATCACGTGCACTTAGTACTTAGCAGATAGTCGTTGATTTTTTGCTTATGAAGAATTCCTTGTATTGATGAAATGAGTTTTTTTGCAAAAGGTTGTTAAGAGCTTGTCTCATTCATTACAAGGGACATTTTTAAGTCCATTCTTATTACAAACGTAATGCTTTCCAACTTTTTCTGTAAGATTATGCCACAAGTGCTTTATGGAGTTTAGATAGGGGGATTAAACAGCCATTTTGGTAAAATTAGTTTAGTTTAAAAAGTCCAAAGAAAATAAATATTTGTATTATCTTTATATGAACGTAAGGACTCCAAAATGCTCAATATAACGGAGAAGAATTTCAGGATTTCTTTTTTGAATATATTCACGTGATAATATTGATCACATTTTTTATCAAAAACAAATCTCAGTTTCTTGTCCCGAAAGCCCCCACATTACTCTATAGATTAATATTTAGATTGATATAATTTATTGTGTAAGCAAGATTTTATTTCACGCTCTATTTTAGGTTTATTTTAGACATATCGCCATTCGTCAGAAACAAAACACTTAATTTGAAAATGTTTTATAAAAATAACTTGCTTCCATCAGAATTTGGACGAAACGCAATCTCTCCTTCGATTTTTCTTGTTTTATTTATGTTGTACTTCGACTTGCTTTCTCTTAATATCTTATAATTTTATTTGATTCAGAACTTTTTATTAAATAACTTCTATTTCCTTTCGCAACTGAAGAAAACTCAATTTTGGGGTTTCTTTTTGTTTTGCCACAGTACTCATTATGTCTCACATACAAATAACATGTTTGGTTTTTCCCAACTTTGAATTTTTTTTTAATGATTTGTGGTTTTTTATTTAGTATTATAATTATGGTAGTATACTTTAATTTATTTAGTACTTTGCCGTATACATTCTATGGTATTCCACTTTACTAAGATTTTAGTGTAAGTTTATGCATCTCAGAGCTTCATTTCTTCTTTGTTTATTCATTTTTAAATGTCTATACATTTTTAGTTTTACTTAATCACAAAGCCATAGCAGAATGAAAGGAAATTTCATTTAGAGAAGTTTTAAAGAAACTGAAGTGGTGCATTTTTCCAGGAATTTCAAAAAATACCATCTATATCTTAACTGTTTTTGCCTCGCTTCCAGCGTTTGTTGCATATGTTTTTCAACAAATAATCAGTTGCAACTATTGAAAGTCTACTATTTTTTGTACTTGATCTCCATACACATAAAGCAATCACTGTGATACAGTATTATTTACTTTATTATTAACTGAAGTGTTGAATTTGCTACAGATTGCATATCAAATTTTTTTTCTTACCCATTTTATATGATCTGTTTTAAACTACGTTAAAATTAGTCATCAATTGGGGAGCTGAAGACTGTGAAAAAAATCTGGAATACTCCGTAAAATCGGAAAAAGTGGATTTAATGTTTTTTTCCACATATTGGATAGTGCAAAGTCCCTTATTTTGAATTTTGTTCTGTAAATGTCGCTTATTTTTTTAGATAAAATCTATCCCATACTTTCAAATTCAAACGAAGAAATCTTTTTGCTGAATTATGGCCTTTTTATGCACATTAGTGAGCTTCAAAATTTCATAATTGTGTTCTTAAACTTAAAACACGAAATGTTCCAATGTCTGAAGCTTCAATTATTTAAGGAAATGTAAAGTTGATGTCAATTAAACGAAAAGAATTTTACTTGCCGCTAAATATAAAAGCTACACCCCATATTGATATAATAAAGTTAAAAAATATGTAGATAATCCCATCAAAACCATTTTAGGTAAAAAATGTATCAAAGTCTGAAATATTATTACACCTTATAATGTGATGTAAAATTAAGTCATATAAATATTTGCGGAACCCACCCATAAGTAATACCGTTAAGTGGCGCTTAATCAATTGCATAGAAGCTTTAAAAGATGCTGGAGTTTTGGATTCAATGCCTTAATAAGAGAATTGGATTTTTTCCAGCAAGAAAGTGCTGCAAGTATCTGAAAAGATGATAAGATGATGGGGGGGATGGGATTTGTTGTGTAATTCCCGCAGCATGTGGTTTGCGTTATCATGTTGGAGGATAACACTCTTTCTGTTAATCAAAGTAGGGTGTTCTCCTGTAATCGTCACTTTCAGATGGTCAAATTGACCACAACAAACGTCCGCAATAATGGTTTTTCTAACATTAAGCAGTTCATAATGAACCACACCATAGGTATTCCACTAAACACAAAGAAGGACTTTGCTTTTTTCTTTGGTGGTTCTCTAATAGAAAGTCATTTTTTTCCTCATTGGGTTATCATGAAGAACTCATTTCTCATCTTTCGTTATGACATGATCAAAAATTTGTTATTTTCTATGCCGGTTTACGAATGAAATTGCATATGGAAGATCTTTGTAATTTGTTCTCATCACTGAGAATATGGAAAACCCATACACTACCTTTTTTAAACTTCCCAATAAATTTCAAATGGCATTGAAATATTGACCAGGAAGTGTCCGTTCTTTCTGAAATTTCAATTATTTGGTGAGGATCTCTTCCACAATAGCCCGCAAAGTGTCTTCATCAAATTCAACTCAGCGACCACTTCTTGGGACATCTCCAAGATCAAAATTGCCACTGCGAAATCTGTAGAATAATCGTTGGCACTTGCGTATGTTCAAACAATTTTGATAAATTGCATTGATACCCGCTATTGCTGTAGTTACATTATGTCCGCAATTAAACTTACATAGCATACAATGCCTAATATAACCTGCTTCAAGTTTACTGTTATCCATGGAACTGAATGTAACAGCAATTCCAAAAAAAGAGTGGAAAGGATATGACCGCAAAAACGAAATTCAAATTATTCAAGCCATGAACTAAGATTTTTCACTCACACAAAGTACTGTTTTTTATGAATATTTTAATATAGCAATAAAAATTACTAGTTAAAAGGAATTTTTCAGATTTTTCCTTTTTTGCATCCTAAACACTATATTTCAAGTTTCTAGGACCGCGAGAAGTACCTCCGATTTTTGATGATCCGTCTGTGATTCAGTGAGTCAGTGTCAAAATAACGAAATTTTGAGTTCAAATACCTTGTGAACTAGAAAAGATAGAAATGCGGAATTTGGAGGTTTAGTGCCATTTATAAAATAAAAATAGACAAAAAGATGTTTCATGTTTCTGAGCGATTCCAGTACGGAGATTTTGGGGATTAAAATTGCTTCCAGAAAAGAGTGCTAGAAAACAAATCCGCAGAAGAAAAGTTAATGGAAATCTTCGTTCACTTTGAATTTTGAATTTTGTCGATCGCTTCCTTCTTCAGACGCTACAATAGGAATATTTTTTTGCAATAGCGAACAATATTATTTAGATATAATACCAGAAAGGCAGTACTTCCCAGATACTTTTACATATCTAATCATGATATGAAACTACTCACAATTTCCACCAAAAATTAACATTAGACTTTAAAACTCATAGTGAACAATTTACTGCACAGATTGCAATTCCTACCTAATTCTTAAGGAAGAAGGATAAGAACAAATTCAGTAACACACTATACGTCATTTTTGTACATAGAATCAGAAACCTCAATTTGTAACAACAAAAATGCAGAAACCTACTGTTGTAGAAAAAGCAGTTACCATAACACCGTTCTAAACTACACCGTTCTAACACTACTCTTAAAAAATAACTACAATTAAATAATACATTTTTTTAATAGCAATAATGAGATTTTTATTAACCTTGTATTCTTCATTTATAATATATTGAAATGTAGACAACAATTTCCGTTATAAACCTATATATACCAGTAAAGCTGCCACTGTGGTATATAATCCGATGTTATTAAACTCTGAAAAGAGCAAATTTTAACCGCCGAAATTTGGCAATATCGACTTAAAAAGAACGCTCAGTTCACATCTGGTGATGTTACTCACTGACTAAAGTGTAACTTTAGTTCAGTTCCATAGAAAATAAAAACAAAAACTTGCACACGTGATTAAATTACATAGAGGACGCTAATACACCACAGATATAGTGGTCATGGGTTCAATATAGAGTATAAATTTTTCAATTTACACTTTTGCCGCCCTCGTGCTCTACAGCAGAGAACAAAAAGACTGCTGACTAGACTAAAAAAAAATCATCTAATTATTAGAATTAGTGGGCTCTGTTCATTGCATTTTGAAAAAGTTAAAAAAAAAAAAAAAAAGAAAAGAAAACGAGCCCCACAAGCAAATTTCAATGAGTCTGCTATTTTGCATGGCAACTCCACTACATTTATAATTAGGTGCGCTATTTTCGATATCAAATTATTAGGTACATACAGAGAACATGTCGAGATAAGAAGTGATAACGACGTTTACGAGGTCGCACATTTTTATTTATTCAGAGATAGAGGGCGAGAGAAATGCAAATAAAATCATTATACCAATTCTGTAGCAACTGATGAGTGAGAATTTTCCGCTTTTCGCACTGATCGCCGATATCAACAACCGCACTGTTCTGTTCTTGCAGCCTTTTTCAGATAAAACGAAATACTTTCCTCAAAATTTGATTTGAATACAATCAAAATTCACCACACATGTTATCGCCTTGATTATACCCTGTGCATATACACTTTGAGTCGTAGCAGCACTGTCGATCGCACACAAGCGCACTCGGCAGCTCCGCACAATGTTCTTCCGAGAAATCTTGAATGATCGCACTAAGCTGGCGTTTACTTTCTCAGTGTTAATTTATTTAGTTTTTCTGGACTGAATAATTGACCAGCGATCAGTCAGCAAAAGGTGAGAAGCGAGGAGCGGCGCAGATACACGTTTTCAGCCAGATCGCAACATTGCCCAAAACCAAAACTCGTCAAATCAATTTAGTCGGGACACACTCATCAAACTCTGATCGCACACACGCGAAACCTCTCAGTACTACTGCACAAATATGACACAAATGACACTTGTTACGTAAGTATAAATATTTTTTATTTACTTTTCATTTATCTAGAGCATTTATCAGCGGCCACATACATGTGTTTATCTAAATCATAAACGAGCGGATAAATTCGGAAAAGCGAGGCGTGAACACATTCGCAGCGCTCGTGGATAGTGCGCGATTTAGCATTAATTATAGTGAAGATGCACGGAAACTACGCACATACAGAGCACGAGGTTTAGCACTTCACTACCCGTCTGGAAAATCTGCCAATATATGCGAGGAACTTAGCTACCATTTCTGATAACGACTCAAAATCAACGTTACGATCGCTCCCAGCTCTGTGGAAAATGTAAATATTTCGTGGCGCGACCTCGTGGTCAAATCGAGAAATGGCCGAGTACAGAACAACCTTCTCACTAGCCGGATGTGGACACACAACTAAATGGGAATCACACGTTTTACGGATTATCTTCGCCTTTTCCTCCCGAGAGCCGCTTTCTGGCAGTGGTGGTCGCGCCAGTCCGTATAAATCTCAACGCGGCTGACGGCACCCCACACAACCAAGCCAGATCGTAAATCTGTCAAACTAAAAGCTCCAACCAAGAACTAGTACCAACCAGAAAGCGAAGGCCACCGTACAGAACCAGTGGGGTTTCGGGGAACACGTTTTCAAGCTGCTGCTTTGCCTTCCAGTGTTGGGGGAGCCAGCTTGCAAAAATCCCCAGTGCCGGATAGCTTTCAGTAGATATTTCCCCGTACATTTTTCACCATGTTAAGATGTTTCAGTTGGATTTGAAAAGCGGTAACTGATGGGATGGAATGCTTGCTTACACTAAAAAGTTCTTGGGGTAAATGGAGCAGCAAGACAAGATTGATTAAAAGCTGATTTTTGAAGTATCTAAACAATGAACTGCATGTCAACGATAAGAAAACATTCACAGAACTACGTAAGGATAATGAACTATTACGGAACAATGTTTCAGGATGCCGAGAGGAGGTGTCGGCGCAAATTCTGCTTAAAGAACCGTTGCCATTTCCATACGGTGACCATTTCTTCCAAGAAGAAATACAGAACACCCGACAAGAAATTAAAGAATATAATTAAAAAAACTAAAAGTAGTGTTACTTTCTTCAGAAACTGAAGTAACCTGGAAAGAAAACAACTTAGAAGTTGATCTGTAGAATACGATGTTTACCGGATTTTGTATTGTCCTTTCGGCGCCACTCCTTGTGCGATTTGATTCTGCAAAAATTTGGTATTACTTTCCACACTCTATCGTCTAAATATGCTACTCACATTGGCCACTCTCTCGGATCTGGTTATTCCTTTTGGATAGCTGTCCTTTTCCTGTTATTGTCGACACATGGAATGAGTTATGTAATATTAAACGTGCAAACGTGATCGGCGAAAGTAGTTCGTTAATTCTGTTTTGGGTTCCAGGCTGGACGACGAGAACAGTAGCTATTCATGTTCTTAATTACATAAAAGGAAACCAACTAAGCAAAAACTCACCGTATCTAGTCCTTTTCTCCAAGCAAAAAACTAACATTAACTTTTTCACAAACAACAAAACAAACGCTTTTTCAACGAGAACTTAACTGGTATGGAAACATTTTTAGATGGTAGATGTGGGGTATTCTGGCTTTGTAATGCATAGAAATGTTAATGATACACAAGAAATATACTAGATTGCCATTAATGGGAGCAAAACAGAAATCGTTTAATATATGTCCTTCTGTCTATCTGTGTGCCTGTTTGCGCGTTATCTCGAGAACGGTGTAATTTAAAGACTTGAAATTTGGTAGTACATACTAAAATTGAAAGACCAAGTTGGAAAATTGGCCAATTTGGACAATTTAACAAGGTTGCCATGCGAAACTTCCAGCTATATTAAGTTTATACAAATATTTGTAACGCATAAAAATACTCATAATACACAATGTCCGTCTGTCCGTCCACGTGTTATCTCGAGTACACTTTGCGCTAGAGATACACAGATACCCATTAAAATAGGAAAATCAAGTTCGTAGATGGGCCAATTTGAGCAACTTCCAGCTATATATCAAATAAAAACTCGTTTTATTTTCTTTTAAAGCGAGAATGGTTCGAGGTAGATGTATACAATGTGGCATACTAAAAAAAACTAAAATATCCTGACCGAAAATGAACCAAATCGGGCAACCCCTTCCGAAAGCTATACGCAGGGGTGTGAATAAATTTTCCCAAATTACGCTCAACTTTAAATAACATGTAATGTATATTTAGTTTTAATCTATATGCTCTAAATAAAGAAAAGATTTTCTTCATTAAATGATACTTGATATATCTCATTAATTATTTTACGCATTTGCAGGAAAAAAGTCAAAAATTTACACAATCTAACTGCGCTTCCCCTAACTACCCGTGAAGAAGTTTTCGGAATTGAAGTAGTTTCTTTGTGTTATGTCTTCCATTCAGTTTTACGTTCCGGTATTGCATGTGAACTGTGTTGTGAGTAGGCTTGCCAATTCTGAAGCTCTAAAAATCAGAAGATTTGATAAAATTATCTACAGGAGTATTGGAAAAAATCAGAAGTAAGAAGTATATATAAAAAAATTCTGTATTCAATTAGCTTGTCAAACAAATTTGAAAAGTTAGTTAAGGAAATTAACATTGTTCCCACGGTTTTCAATGAAAACACCTTAAAAAATTTGTTAGTAAATAACAAAATGAAAAAGTTGACTGTATTGAAAAAAAGCGGGGATGATAAGTTAAGCCGTAATGACTACCAAGCAGTTTACATAGAGTTTCAAGAGAAGTTTAAAAACTAGATTTAGTGAACATATTGTCGGAAATAAAAGTATAAATCAAATTTCGGAGCGAAATATTTAAATAATAAAAAGCATCATGCAAGACTGAAAACTATGAGGCTATTACACAACCTAAAGGATGGAAAAATTCCAAATAAATATGAAATTTACGAAATTAGAAGAGAATGGATGGACGGCACACTCTTATAATTTCCCCCATCTTAAAGAAATAAAACTAAAAAGTTGAGGAAAATATGTTATATTATTTTTTCTAAGTCAACCAATAAATCTAGACTTAAACAATGAAGCAAAATTTCGATGCTTGAAGGGTTAAAAAATTTATTATAGTAGCTCATAGCTTTTGTTAAAATTACTACAATTTAAGAAAAGTTCTCCAATCGGTGCACGGAGTTCACTAAATGATCGGGCATGAAAAACTATCCTCAAATAACAAATTCCAATTTTCTGAAAATGTCTCTTCTCATTTTACCTTTCAATCGTCGATATCAATTAGCGGAGAATAAAAAGTGGTTTAATACCAGTGTGGTCTGTCTGTCCACACGATTATTCGAGAACCCTTTGAAATTTACTTTGTTTTTGTGAAATTACCTTAGCAAGTGGGCAAGCTTATTGCAGTGTTGCCTTATTAAGACTATTTATGTATTTTTATCTAACATTACTTTCTCTATTGTAAAACGATAGTTTTCCTGTTGAACAAAATTGTTCAATACAAAAGTTACTAAATGTATTCCAAATTTCTGTCTGCATTTATTTATTTATAACTATATGCGATTATTTTTTTTAACTTTTTCCTCGCCGTTAAAGATGTGAAGGTGAAGATCAGCTGCGAATCCTTAAAAATAATTAGACGGCAAACAATTTCTTACATACTCATTACTTTTCTTTCTTCCTTACATCTAGAGAATAACATAATTGGTCTAAACCAATTATAGCTTCTTTTCTTGTTTAATTTGTCGCTTTATTTCTTGATTTAGTGGAGAAAAGAAAGCGCGTATTTTGTGTATATACTGTGGAGAATGTTTTAACAAATTCAGGTTCTTTTTTCGGGAGTCTAATGAGGGGGCGTGAACTCAAATGGATTAATTTTAATGAGTATACAAAAAGCACAAAATCAGGAGGAATTATTTAGTGGCGGTGCAATTTCAATATTTTTTTACGTCGTTGTCGGTTAGTTTTTGTTTTGGTAAAAGAAAGAATTCAACATTATTTTTTGAGACAATGGTGAAGTGTAAGAATTCAACATTATTTTTTGAGACAATGGTGAAGTGTATTGAAATGTTTTTAAATACAACAGGTGCATTGTTAAGCTATTTCGGGAAAAAAAATCAAGTGCCTATCTCACTTACTTCGACCGCTATGACCAAAAATTCCTTACAACACGTAATTAGCGAAAAATATCGAAAATTTATAATAACTCGTAAACTAAGAAAAATCGTAGAACATACATGGGGATGATTTGGGTTCCCCGAGGGACGCTCTACATCCAAGCTTCCGATTATCACTAGGTCTAGGTCTATAAGTTGAATTCTGAGAAAAGTTATTTTATTGGTGAATAAAAAAAAAGAATTCAAAAGTAATAAAATGTTAAATTAAGAAATCTTGTTAGTATAGTGATGATAAGCCTGCGTTGCCAGTAAAATCCATAATAAGTACTTGATTTGAACATCCCACTTCTATCTGGGATAGCCGTGTTTCTGAAAAAAATTCTTATGGTTGTTTAGTGAGTATTTCAGATTTTTGACCACAGTGTTAATATAATTTTTAGTCAAGTATAGAATGTTTAACACCTTTTGGGAATGTAATGTAACCAGTAAAGCATAATTAGAACACTATAAAAACAATTTTTAATTATTAAACAAACAAAGAGACACAATAATAAAGATTCTTTTAGAGACTGTGAACGCTCGAGATCAGTGTTTAAAGCCTGTTGATTTTGAAAAAATTACTAGGCAAATAATTGATATATTTCCCAGTGAAATTTCGATTAGAGATTGGTAAGGCGTCAAGAAATTAAAAGTCTACCTTATATAATCGGTATGAAAACTGCTGCCATTAATTGAGAAAAGTCAATAACAAGGAAACCAGAAAAGCAAATAAATTTCCAGATAGATGAACCAAATGATATTGAAATTTCTTGAAAAACATCTCTTGCTTGAACATGTACCAACTGTACCAACCCACCGTAAATGGGGTATATGCTTCAAACAACGACAGAGAGGTTTTAAGTAAATTAATACCATAGAATTTAAAAAAAAAAAAAAAAAA
>QYTT01088679.1:6868-23408 GCA_006980735.1 Dasypogon diadema | reverse complement strand
TGGAACGTTTTTGATACGTGGCATGTAAAGTCTCAACCACGTCACATAGACCAACCAATTCATTCCCCATTTTGGTATAATATCCGTATTTGAACCGTTTTTAACACATTCGCGACCGCTGACGTGAATTCACGTCATTTTAAATTTTATTTCTGATTGCCGCTAACGTGAATTCACGACATTTTAAATTTTATTCCTCAATGCCGCTGACGTCGTTAATTCACGTCCTGCATAGTTGGCTCACTAATTGTTAGGTGGCGCTCCACTGCAAACCACCTCAGATATGATTTGAAATACACTAAACAAACGCAGCCTTTGAGCAACTCAGCCAAAAAGCCGTAACATTGTTGACTCACTTGTCTCAGTTACAAGTTTGGATTCTGGAATCGAATGGAAATAAAGGCAAGGAACAATAATCAAAACTTTCTTGGACTTTTCACCAATCATTTCGCATGAACAGTCAAATGTCAACCAGTTTCAGAATTTCCTTATTTTTGCCGGTACTCGGTCGCGAATGTGTTAATAATATTAGTGATTTTATTTTCTAGCGCAGAAGGCTCACTTCTCGACGGGTGTCAAGAAAAATTATCCTATCCCATCAAAAAAGTGTGCTGGAATTAGGGTAACCCTGGGACCCTGGCGCAAAAGGTTATATTGAAATATGCAAGTGCTAGTAAACTATGATCAGAAAATTATAAAATGGAATTTAGACAAGTTTTTTGTATATCCTTAAACACATCCAGTTTAAATGAACTACGATTGGCCGTTGAACATATGCGTGGTAAATGAGCTATTCTTGAGCCTACGGCCAAGAAACCTCCGTATATTTGCAAGTGGTTTCACAATTGTGTTAAAGGAGCACGAAAACTGTCTTTTAGGTAGCTTAATATATTTAGTAAAACAAATGCTGTACACACAAGGAAGATGTATTTATATCATAATAGGCTATATAATAAAAAGGCAAGGAGAAAAGAGTTGAGATTTACTTAGGTAAAAAGTTAGACCTTTTTAGGAATGGTAAGGAATGGTGGGCAGTAGTAAGAGTAATTTGAGGATAGAAATTTATGCCGGCATGCAATGTAACGTTCGATTGGGTCGTTCACCACTTTTATAAGCTTTACAATTAGGAAATTACAGCTGTAACCATATGTTTTTCTACGCCATATTTTCCTGACTCTATCCTCCATAGTGACATTACTATTGACGAACTGCTAAACAACAAAGCTCACGATCCGGACAGAGTTACTTATGAATTTTTTGTAAATGCCCCAATGATATTTTTTAATGCGGCTTCCAAAAGTCTCACTCAGATTTTAAACACAGGAGAGATTCCCGCTTGAAAATGCGAGAAATCAAGGCAGATACTCCCGCTGATTTTTTTGTTATATGAAGTTGTTATACAAAAAAATAATTTTGGATAAACATCCACATTAACACAGATTCTTTGAGTTACTTATGTTGTTATATTTATCAACTAAACAGCCTCTGGGGCCAGATAATGTTTTTCCTCCTTTAGATATTCTTGGAGTAAAGTATGTTTCCTAAATTGCACAATATATCAAACATTTTAAGAGTACCTACAGAGAACAAAATAAGATTGATCAAAAATATTAAGTAAAAAGTTGTCCGTATATTTTGAAATAGAACTTCACATCTTAAATCTTAATTATATGTGTCTAAGAGGTTGTAAGAATAATTTTCCGTCAATTGATCATCTTTTACATATCTATTTATACACATTTACCCGCACAGACATCTGAATAATCAAACAAGGCTGATCCGAAGTAATAAAATAACGACAACTACACTTCACTCATTTCAATAATTTTACTAGCTCATGACGACTTACTTATGAAAATTTCAGTTAGCTGCGATTCTGAATCCCATTCTTTCAATAGTTTTAAGATAACTCCTTCACTCTATAAAATATACTAAATAAAATCTAAATATCTAAAAATCTAAAATACTGGCATTAAAATCTAAATATAAAATATTTAAAATACTAAAAAGATTTTACTTTATCGGCTATTCTGACCCTTTTGATCCTGTCCTTGAGCACTGCGCGTTCCCTGATCTCTTTTACGTGAATCCAGGATCTACCTATGCTCATATTCAATCCCCGACGAGTACCATGTACCGTTCATAAGCGTCTCGAGTGCTGCTTCCACTTCCATTGTCTCACAAAGAGATCCAAAGAGTGTCTTGAACTCTGCGAGATACTTCACCTTAATCAACATACTCTAATACAACAATCATCACAATCACCACCTTGGCTTTTCTGATCTTTCCCTCAACATGAAATCGTATCCATTTCTGTCCTAGTTAAGACTGTCGTTTCTGTTTTCTTCGCGTTGATAGTGAGACGGAGAGCTAGTTCCTAACACCGCCCTTCCGCCTCTCGGAGAACATTCTTCATGATGGATAGTGGAGTGGGGGTGAGCTTGTCTGCTGCGGGCTGCAATGGCCATCAGCATAACCAATGACGTGGCGTTACAGTTAGCTAGTATTGTTTCCGATTTGGAAAATAAGAATCTAACAATTTTTTAATGTTGCCAATTAACACGTTAAATGCCACTCCGTTTCCGGGGGACCGGCACTTAAAAGCTCTCTCCGGACAAATGCTTTTTACCAAGTAATTCTCTCACGAAAGCTTTTATGCTAATTTGGGTAGTCAATGTGTTAAATATTCTTCAAGTTTTAAATTCACTCATTTTTTCTGCTTTTTTGGTACAAAAATTACACAATTTTAAAATGGGAAGAGGCTTTAACGTTTTCAAAAAATTTTAATAAAAACCTATATTTCTTTTAGGAAATTTACCATTACGTTATATATGGAGCATTTAATTACCTTTCCGAGATGGTATCTGATAGTGCTGTTGTGCTTTGACCGTGTTTCTTTGTAATGTGCACAGTGCAATGCATGGTAATATTGGTAATATGAAAATGTGCAACAGTCAGAATTGGAAATAAGTAAAGTATTATATACCTACCTAATAGGTTTTAGTTCCTATGTAAACACACAGAAAAATCCTTACAAGAAATTTATTTATTTTACCAAATTCTAATTTTACATGGGAATTTGAAAAGAAGTTTTGCACAAATTGAAAGGAAGACCACAATGACAACTAAATCGTATTTGAGTAGAACTGTTCTAAGAATTATATCAATAGATGTCGCGAGCTTATTCTTGAAAACATTTAAAAGAAATCAATTTACGAGAAGAATTTAGTCCAGGAATTATTCACAGATTTTGTAGCGCAGGTGAATTGCCAGGGTTTTCCTCTTCTAACTGTAATGACACGTCCTCCATACCTTGTAAAAATCAAAAACCTCAAAACTACAAGCCCTGAACTAGCTTTAAGCACAAACATTAAACATAGAGTTTCCCTTCTAGCCCAGAGGGCGCACTGTTCAGCGGGAAGCCGAGAAACACTTACCTATCTCCGCAGTCCACACTGAGCGTTCACACATTTCAATAGATTAGGCTTCCACACCAGCATGGAAAATATGTAGCTGTAATCAAGGCTAATATTACAAACTGAATTTAAGAAAATTTTAGTAAATTAGTGTAGCCAGTGTTAGAAAATACCAAGGAAGGTTAGTTGACAGAATAGAGCCTAGTTTTCAGTACATTCTTAGAGACGTTCAAGTCAAAGTGCTCCATCGAACAATTAACCTTTAAACACATGCCGTTAATAGGAGCTCCGAAGAGTCAATATTGGAATTTAAGAGCTGGTGCACGAAAACAATGTTTTCGTGAGGAAATTAAACTAACAAGACTTAGGCATTTTCGATAAAATGGAAGAATCATAGGGTGATTCCAGGGAAGATCTCTGAGCGCAAATCTGACGAAAATACGCTGAACAGACTTTATACGGCCAATGTGAACAGCATAGAAAGGGTCCCAGACCTAAGATGCATATTTAAGTAGTGGTCCGACAAACGAATTATATACTAGTGTAAGTTGGAGGGCAGAGAATTCGTTGGATCACCGTTTAATAAATCCAAGCATAGAATTACTTCTAGATACAGTCTAATTGTTATGTGGAATGAAACCTAACCTAAGTTTTATGCTTAAAATGTATAACATAACATTTAAATGTGTTTTGCTTGTGTTGTGCTCGGTCGGAACTTCAAGACTTCGTCAGGGGGCTGTGTTCTGCGGACGATGGCCGGTGTCCTGTCCCGGGCTCCCGTTGATGATTACCCACTAGTATTGTAGTGAGCCTGAGGGCTGTCTCGGCTATTGCCCGGCCGATTTCGTCGTACTCTCGGTTAAAGTCTCGAAAGTTAGCCTATTTATTTTATGTGTCTAGTAGGAATTTGGATTTGGAGGTTCCATTGACCATTGACAATGGGCTCTGCTTGGAAGGATCAAGAGCAAATTACCTTCTGTAGATTTTTTGAAGGCATTGCCTAAGCTCTGGGGATAATCCTATGATGCACACAACACAACTTGGCCGGAGAGAAATATAGGAGCGGAGATCGGAAAATTTTAACTTGACAAATGTTGCAAGTGAGCCACACAATTTTTGGCATAAAATTATTACTGTGAAACACCCTAGGGGCTTCGTAAATGCAATTATTGTCAGTAGAATTGCCGCAGGATTTGAACTCACGCCCACAGGGGAGAAAAGTCTGTAAACGTACGCGACAGCCCGCTCGGCCACCGGCGTGGGTCATACTACTTAAAATGCTCACACATTGAAAGTACAATAATTAATGATATAATAATCGAGGTAATAATAGGAGTAAATTCGCCGGATCTTGGGAAGATAACCGTATGATAATAATAGTTTAGAAATTGTAATTGTCTTAAAGAGAGCTTAGAACACTTAAGTTAGAGCGCTTGGCGCTTGACGATTTACCCTGAATTTTCATCCCACCACATTAAATCAGAAATTTTATACTTAAATGTATATCGCTTTTTGCTTCTAATTTTGTCTATTTAATTTAATTATTCAGAAATTTACTGCACTTTCGCGATAATATTTATTACGATGAACTTATGGACTTTGGAAAGTATCTCAAAATCAAGATTTACCAACTACTACCACTAACTAAGTTTTAAATATTCTCAACTTAATTTTCCAAAAACTTGAGATTTTGGAAATCTAAAACCAACCCTATAAACAATAAGTCCGTTTTCTGTATTATACAACCAGCAAGTTTGATCCAGAACTTTGGTAGGAAACTTTTACCTCCGCAAATTTGTGACTGTGAAATGAAAAAGTACGCGATGGGAGGACAAACCTTAGTTAAGTTAGATGGAGGAAAATATTCGGAAAAAGAAGTTCCTCTGAGGGAAGGAAAAGTTTTATAAATGAGAAAGGGTTCTGGAATCGTTTAAGTTGAGGAGAAACTTTAAACA
This sequence comes from Dasypogon diadema, assembly GCA_006980735.1. Taxonomy (NCBI): domain Eukaryota; kingdom Metazoa; phylum Arthropoda; class Insecta; order Diptera; family Asilidae; genus Dasypogon; species Dasypogon diadema. Next base: position 18,037 of record QYTT01088679.1, on the reverse strand, counting down.
TAGAACGGAGATAAATTATAGTTTGTGTGATACCTTTGGCACTTTTTGTTTCTCAGCAGCAAAGATTGTCGGCGCCATTTAGACGACGTATATTTCAGTCTAATGGATTATATAACCATTTAGTACCGCAACTTTTATCTCTATGTAGATGGATTGCATTAAGAGGAGCCTTTCATTATCAATTAGAAACGTGAAAGGTCTGTCAGCATTGCATCAATAGCGAATGACAATAGCGGTCATTTCGTCAGCTTTATGGTACGAACATAAAACAGAATGAGATGATTTCGTTAAATCATCACAAAAAATGAAACATATGCAGATTTACTGCCGGTCTGTGTAAGGTGGAACTGGGTAGTTTAGTTTTATTGTAATAACCACATCCTTGCTTTATGTCACATATTAACATAAACTACCGTTTTAACTATATGACTCCTAAGTATGCATGGTAAAGAGGAATGACAATTTGGTTCTTTGTTCTAAAAATTAGTCGACTACTACGGTGAAATGAGGTTTTTGGTATGTAAAATTTGTCTATCTTGAGAGTTAGAAGCATAAAACCGTTAAAATTTTTATTTTCCAAAAACGACGGTCGATAACAATTATTAAATAGATATCGAAAAATATTACCACTTCTTACTTCTAATAAAACTCGGGATGTCTCTATTTTGTTTATTTTGCCCAATATATTTTTTTTAAATTTTAATATCGCTGCGTCTCCAAAGCGAAAAGTAATAAAATTAAAGTAAAAACAAAATTTAAACCAACCTTTCTTTAAGATACTGCCTAAGCCCAAGTGGCAACCCTATGATGCCAGCAGCGCAGCTTAGGTAGGGGAAAATTAGGGGAGAGGAGATTGCGAAATTTTAACCTGACAAATGTTGCAGCAAGTCGGCCACAACTTTTAACATGAAATTTTTGCAGAGCAACATTCCAGTCGTTTCGCCAGTACAGTTCTCGCTCTTTATTTAATTATAATAAAACGAAGGAAATAAATAATTACCCTATTTGATTGGGGCAGGACCGTAGTAAAATGAGCTGACTCAATGCGAATGAATGAATATTAACAAAAAGTAAATTTTAAAAAATAGTATAATTTTTGTAAAACACTTTATGCTGAAAAATTGATGGAGAAACAAACACATTAATAAGTAATATTCTCCAACCAATTTTATGCACATGCATAGTTCATAACAACATCTTAAAATGCTAAGATCCAAGTCTAAGATTAGAAATGATTCCAGATAATTCCTAATCTCCCCAAAAGTGGCAATGTGTCCAAAAATTCGGCTACATAATATCAACAACCCCCAGCTCTTTATACATTTGATTCTCACTTTCATGCCCAAAAGCATATAAATGGCTAATTAAGTAACCAAGGATTACATTTCACCTTTTGCTACCTCCTAAAGAAAAGTTGGCATAATGACCTTGTCATTTGGAATCAATTAAGATATTAAGAAAATGGTCGACAGGATACTGAAGTAAGAGCAGATTAAATTTCATACCGAAAATCTTCTAATTTCCCTGAAAAGAGGTGGATTTGTATTGCTTACATAAAACTTGGGTATTTATATGTCTTTGTTCTTCCAGCAACAAAAAGGATATTAGTTGCTTTAAGCTGCTTATGTAACATTTTTTGTTTCCAACAGAATGAATTTTCGGTTTTTCTTAGAACAAATGATTGTAATTTAATAAGAAAAGAAATTATAATTGCCTTGAACCAATTATGTAATACCCAAGATGTATGAAAGGAAAAAATTTAAATAATGAATTGTCCGCTATTGCTTATTCCTATATGTACAGATACAGAATATTCTAATTTAAGATATAAATCTTTCGCATGGTGATAGATCTCATCAAAAAAGTCATAATGGTTATGGAATAGGGTTGGGAGGAGGGTGGCGGAGGTAAATGTGTCAGTTCCGAGGGGAGAGTAGATTTATATTTTTGAGTTCTTTTTCACTTAACACCCTGTAGCATTGTTAATGTAAATCTTATGAAGTCTGTCGTTTCAAGGAGAACCCTTAACCCATATTATTGTGTCCTGAATCGTCATTGTACAATTTTAAACTTCAAAAAGTGACCGAATTTTGATTTTTTTTTTTTAAATTTTAATAAATTTCTTGTCAAAATGGTCGATTAACATACGGATGTATGCGAAAAAGTTACAGTGTATTATGTGAAAAAAGTAACCAAAAACACAAGTTTCTCTTTCCCCAAAAATGACACACTTTTCTCATTGTGAATTGTTTTGGCCGATATCTACCACCACGCGAGAGATTTGCATTTTAGTAAATATTAGAACACAAACATACAACGAATCATTTTGCCATCAGAATAAGAAAAAGGTTTCTTACTTAACCGTTTGAGTGCGAACAAAACTGTTATACGCCGCACTCAAACGTTTAATAAATAACAAATTACAGAATTCACTCGGCAAACTTCTGAAGTGGTCGCCTGATTTAGTATACTTCCTGTCATGATATTTCAATTTCAATGGAGTAGCTGCATGTCTTTAATAATCTACAAAATGACTGCATTTATACAGAATTCAGTAAAGCTTTTGACATGTATATACGGCAAAAGAAAATCCGAATTATAAATTCGAATTTACCTATAAACTGTTATATTTTAAATAAATAAACCATAAATAAATAATCTTTTTAAGGGTGTACTACCACCATGCAAAATTTGAGCCTAATCTGAAATTCCCGGACCGTGAGGTCCCTTTGTGAGATCTTTGAAATGCCTGCAGAACTAGTAGAAGCTGTAGCAAGTTTTCTAGAAGATGTTGCAACCACGTCACGAGCATCAGCCGGTCCTCCGCTCTTACTTTCTTGGAGACGTTATCGTCCTTGGACCTAGGCCTTTTGCCAGGAGTAAAATTTGTCATCGCTTGACAAATTGTGTCCCCAGATTTTTTGTAGTTATAGGACACATAATATGGATCACTGGTAGGAATGTTTCTCATCAAATACTTGTTTTGTTGTTCCGGCGTTGTTGTTTTGGAAGCTAAATTTATTACATTGTTGTTTGTCGAATTCCTTAAGAATTTCTAACCAGTTGCACCATTCTTCTTGGAATGATCCTTGGGGCTTCTCTGTCATTTACCCGCACGCTGCCCTCATCAGTGGTCCACTTTAATTTGAGGTTTACGAGATTAAAGCCCGATGCACACGCGCGGTATTCTGCCGTGCGACACTCTGCGGCATTTGTTCATGCCGGCAATACGATAACGTATTTAAATTGTGATAAATTAAATTGAGATATTAAGTAGATATTAAATTGAAATATTAAACACGTTACCCTACGGCCTGCACAACCAAATGCCTCAGAGTGTCGCGCAGCAGAATGCCGCTCGTGTGCATGTTGGTAAAATAAAACTCATTAAGAACAAGATTCGCAAAACATATTTCGGAAACTCGTAATATGAGGCCACAATCTGATATAATATATTAAAATACTTGAAAGAAAACAAGCACAAGGCAAATACTAACAAAGTTAAATTATTTTGTAATTCAGATGGAAACGCAGTCTTGGATAGGGGAGAAATATTTGAAATTAGAAGGGCAAAATACTTAGGCAGACATATAGTTGATGGTCAGTTAGGTTTTGCAAATAATAGCCCGCTATTAGCCCCGAAAAATTATATGTAATAACGTTAGTAGTTATTTGGCAGCCTGAAGATGCATCAATAGGGCGAAATGCGTCGCTTGTGATCAAATAAAAAGTTTTTTTTTTTCAAAACACTAAGAAGTGTTTTATAAAGTAAAAGATCTCTTTTAACAAAAATGAACAAATTACAACAAGTACCTTCAACATACTCTTCTCTATTTATGGTTTCACGAGTAAGTCCGGAAAAATAGGTCCATTTTGGCATTGCCGACTTATCAAGCTAAGGTTTATACACGGTGTCCGCGTTAAAGTGACCGACCGGGCGCACAATAATAGGTCGCCATAAGACAAACAAAAGATTGTATGGGAGGGGGTCGTTTTTTGTGGCGAAAGCTGTATATTTCATACTAAACACGATATGTGTACGAGTCTCTTAGGCCCTGCCAGGATCCATATGGACATGGCTTAAAAGATCAGAGACTACTACTGAGTGCTTTCGCTATGACAAAGCGATAGCATTCGAAGGTGTAGTCACAATAAATAATAATTCTAAGTAATTAGTAGAAAAAATGCTATAAAAACCCAGCACAACTCCAATAAAAGAGTAACTTATTTGAAAATTAAACTCTGCGAAAATCAAAATCCCCATTCACTGCTTAATTATTATTAATTATAAATAGGGGTCATATTTTCCTTTTCTATAATTACTGTGTTAGACAGTTCAAAACAATATATGTATTGATGTAAGCCACGGATATAGCCATCGTTCTATAAAGCTGGTAATATACTTTTGCTACACATTCAAAACGGTCCAACTTTTCAATAATGCATCATCTTCTAGTGCCAACTTATTCTGAATTAACTCAAGACAAATTCAATTTAGAAAATTCAAATATTTCCATTTATGCGTCCGGGCATTGCAGATAATCAGAAAATACACAAACCATAGAAAGTGAACACTGTAACTTTATCCATAGCACACACACACACACACAGAGGCATAAGCAATCGAAATGATAAAAATAAATCACAGCCGCAAACGAAAAATGAAATCTCTCCGGGTGACATTTGGTAGTTGATTCTTCTCATAAGGCACAAGGATTACGTCCCCCTTCACTTACATATTTCTCAACTGGCGTTTCTCAAACTTGAAATATCTCTTTGAATGGCATCATATCTGGTTACCAGGATGCAATAAGTCAAGAAAATTCTCATATCAGTAATTCAAAGAATACACGTCTTTCTGGCAAACAAAAAGTATTACATTTCAGGGAATTTCAATGTTTCTAATTTGCAATAGTAAAACTACTAAGTCGCAAAGCATCAGTACGTTTATTGAAATATTTTCTACGCAGAGATTTTTACACTACACTACACTACTTCTTCGTAGGAAATAGATAAGGAAATGAACTTATCTCAAATTAGTCTTAAAGGCAATACATGATGTCAGTTGCTTGACTGAATACTTTAAGAAACTTCTTTTGGCCTAAATTTCACCATCTCTAGGGGGGAAATTCCGCAACTAAGGCAAACAACTTTGGCCTCTAATCGACTATGTCTTACCTCAATAAATACTCCAACTCTATTCGAATTCAAAGTTTGCTTAAATGGTTATAGCAGTTCAATTCACACGAAGTTGGGAGAAGAAGTGATCCATCTTAATTATGGCAAATTGTGGTGATATAGGTGGAGAAATCGGCGAATTGGTAGTACGCTTATACCACATATGTTGCAGATTAGTATATCTTGTAGTGGGGGAGGGTAGGCGTTGAATTTTATGCCAACCAACTTATCTTACTGCAGTTTGCCTAAATTATTGATTAAATATAATTGACAAAAATACATTTCAAATGTATATTTCGTTGATTTCTAATTGTCACATAGCAAACATAAAGTATATGATTTATCCACACCGCCGCGGGCTGAACAGACTAAGTCGCACATCTGTAGATTTTCTCCTTTGTCGGCGTGGGTTCAATTCCTGCAAAGGGCGCGGTTTTTTATCTGAGGTAATTCTACTCACCAGAATTGTACTTACGAAGCCACTGGGATGTTGCACACTAAAATTTCGTGCCAAAAATTACGGTTTACTGCAACATTTGTCAGGTTAAAATATCCTAATCTTCTCTCCCCTAAAATTTCCCACCACCTAAGGCTTGTGTGTATCATAGGGTTGTCCACTGTGCTTAAGAAACACCAATCGTGTTCACTAACATTGTGTCACAAAAAATTACGTTTAAAATGCGAAAAAAATCAGAAATTGTGCTCGATTAAAAGAAAATTAAACGTTTAACTAGGAATTACCGCGTAGACGATATTCCGGCCGTTCTTAAACAGTAGTAGACATATACTTCAAACTGATGCTTCCATTCCATTGAAAAGAAGGATTTTTGACGAGACTGTGTGCTTTCCGATTGTCGTTATAGACAGTCCCTGTCTTGCGCTGATACCCAAAATCACGTTAAAATCTTTCTAGATCCATTGCTTCTTTTGTTTGCTTCCGGAGAGGTCATGTGTTCCACCTCGGAGCTAGAAAGTGCTATAGATATCCCAGCTAATGCTTTATCTAGCCATTTTAAATATGTATGCCGTGTAAGGCGGTCGTTCCTTTAGTAATCCTCTCCAATCCAATCCAATCAGTTCCAGGTCGCTTGGTAATTTCACATATCTACCCATTGATTATTTTTTGAAGCAAGTAACAAATCATCAACATAAATTGCACTCACGAACATATCACTACCTCTGCTGGCCATATCCGAAGACGATCTACTGGTGTGATTGGGAACCAGTAGGAACAAATTCTCGATCCAACAGTAGGTAAAATTGAATTGCTGGATTGCTTCAAACCATGCAAGAATTTCTATTGAAGGCAAACTTTTGATGACCCATCACCCAAGTTAGATGGCCACCGTTGTGGTGTAGGGCGCAATCTACCTTCACTCCGGTAGTTTCCTTTGATGAGATTTCCTTACCGTCGAAATCGAAATACTGCAGAATTTTTAAATGCTGGCACTTCGCTAGCAATTCTTATCCCCATAAACTTTTTTGCTTTTTATGAAACTTCAAACAAGAGGAAAATTTTTTCAGTTTTGATTTTTGAAATTTGAGTTCCAGCAAGTGTTCTTTTCTATTTTTTCAGCTTAATTTAAAATGCTTCCATCTTGTGCTTAACTGGCCAAAATAGCAAAACAAATCTTATAATATGCCTCTAGGTTTTGAACTAAAAACTCTCCCTTATTGTAATCTATACAAATGAATAAACAAACTCATAATCCTTCAAAACCCAAACACCCGTTTTTAAAATTTTTGTCTGTCTTCTGTCTGTCTGTCTATCACGAGGGAAAATCTTCGGCTGAACCGATTTTGACGGAACTTTCACAAGAAGGGCAGAGGACTTTGCAAGGGGTAATCTAGGCTACTTTTTATCCTGGAGGTATTTAAGTATTTTGTATTTATTTAGGTATTTAGGGTTCCTGCGAAAAACTGAAAAACTGTTGAAATTAGGGGCAAGATTTTAACTGTAACTGTCACTAAGGCCCGATACATTAATAATAATATATAATAATTGAAGTGTCTGCCAGTAATTTTGCAATGAAAGCCTATATATAGGTCTGTTCGCTACTATATAGGATATGTACCTAGGCATAAGCAACTGTTTTTAGTGCTTTTGTCTATCTACCTGTCTATTTGCCCGAGATACACTCAAAAACGGCTGAACTCATAAAGATGCAACTTTTGACGTGGATAGTTTTACGTGGAGAGATTCTCTAAACGGACTATGAGGATTACAAAATGTAAACTTTTAATTATATTATTAGTGCTAGACACTTGCAAACATATTTAGCATCGATGCAGACGAAGTCGCGAACAACAGCTAGTAGTCAATATAATTGAGTTGAAGGGCTCTAGATTTGTTAACTGAGAAAATAAATCATGATGGTCATGAGCCTTCGAGTTTGGACTAAATGGCAAGGAAAGGCGGACATAACTGATATATCATTACACTCTCTCTTCAGAGTATATTTACATTTTTAAAAATACTTTGCGATAGGCCTAATAAGTCCAACTTTAACTATCCTTAAATTAATTGTAGGGTTTGCTTTTCAGATTCAGTAGAAGGGCACAAAATCTTTTCTGCTTTCAGTCTGAAGGAAAATTTAAAATAGCTTTCGAATAAAGCAAGCATTTCATTTTCATCAAGTTGGGGGTAATCTTAGTTGCAGATTCATAGCATAGAACTTGTTTACTTAAGTACAATATTTAAGTTGTTGTTTTTCGTAAAAAAGCTACCCACCACGAGCTGCGGCATTATTATTTCTCGTTCCAAAAGTGCTATCAGAAGCACATGGGAAGTTTTACAGCTGGGGAAGGACTCATTTACCCAACCAACTGTTGCATTTAAGGGCTGTTCAGAGATGCCCCACTTAATAGTGGTTCCCCACATATTTCTCTTCCAATTCATAGGATGTTCTCTATTTCACACGTATTTGGTTTCAGTTTAAACCCTGCCGTCGTTCAGGGAAGAACATGGTAATTTTTCTGAGTTCTGAGAAATACAAAACTGTTGGATTATTATTTGTCAATAAATTTAGAAACGTTTTTTAATTGAAATCTCTTAAAAAGCGACATGAATTCTTTAATTTGCTTTAGGGTTTTGGAGTCACACAAATGTATACAGAAAAAACACAAACAGCTGAAAACATATCTGTAGTTTTGTCGAATAGTCGAATTGAATTTGGTCTTTCACATGAAGATTGCTAAAAACGTTTGTACCAAACGCTTTTGAGACTCCTCTATCCTAAAGTATTACTTTTCAAATCTTTAAATATGTCAGACTTAATAGAAGAATTTTGACCAAAAAATTCACATGACCACAAAATTCTAAATTTTCAAAATGTCATATTTAAGTGGAATTTGTCTGTTTCTGCTTTGAAGTTTAAATAATTAGATTAATAATTTTTTTATCCTATCCTGACTGCTATGGGCAATGCTACGAAACAGCGTAGCGTACAGCGTTCTTCATATCGTCACATAATTACAACTAAACTGTTAGCTTTCCCAAAACCTTGAAAACTGGAAGCTATGAATTGGAAGATTTTCTTATATAGAAGTAGGTGGGTTGGGAAGTATGTAAGCCCAGTTGTTCTTATATTAGAACGTTTATAAAAGATATTAGCTCTATACAAAAGCCCTTAAGGCTGGTTTTGGTAGATTGAAAGTCGCCATATTGATACTGTTGGCACTTAATTTTCTGTTTTATTATTTGCCATCTTGCCTTCAGTGTTATTTAGAATTACGTTAATCTTACAATTAGTACGGTACTGTATTTTGTTTCCGTTTAATCTGCGGTAACCGACTGCATAAGTGAAAATTCTTGCAACATTTGTCAGGTTAAAATCTCCCAATCTCCTCTTCTCTAAAAAAAACTTTCCTTCCGCCTAAGCTGTGCTGTGTGTATCATAGGGGTTGTCCCCTGTGCTTAGACAAAACCTAAAAAAATGCAAACTTGTTCTTTGTATGGGAAAAATTCCACGAAATTTAGCTAGAAGGTCAGCCAAGTTTCGGAAGTCCACTGGAATTAAAGGCAGACAATGTGTAGGTACGCAACTATGAGTCAAGCAATCAGTGGTAATTCGATGTATACACGAGATGGTAAAGATTCAGAGCGGAATATTGTACGGCGAAATATAGAAAAATGAACGTCTACTGGCGAAATACAGAAAAATATTTTTTGTAGAAAATTATGACTAGAGATGAGAAGTGGGTGCATTACGTGAACCTTAAGCCTACAAAGTCGCAGGGCTGAAAGTGCAATATCTATTTTAAGCAGGTAAAGTAGAAAATTGAATATTTAGAAGAGATTTAAGGAAAGAGTGGACCAGTGACCTTAAATCCCGCACAACTTGAATAAAATTAGAATTCCTGTTCGCATGGTTAATTTTATTTGCATGCATCATTACTCATGTAAAGATAGCCACTAATATCTTTGCTAACGGAATCTATTAATATTATCCATGATGGTGTTTCCTATTCAATTAACAGGAACCTTTATTTCTAAGGCCCACAGAACACCAATGAGCTTTAGCTCTAGAGATTCCCTTTTTTTTGAATAATTAATCACCCTTCGGTGGCACTTACAATCCCCCAATTAGATAGTCATTCATTTATTTCACAAAGAATACCAATTAATTTCCGTCGAAAAGTCTCCACGAAGACGACAGGAATTTTTCTCTTCCGACCTAATCTCTGATTTTACTCCACATACACATGCACCTACACATCTCTGCATGGATATGGCAATGGCTGTGGAATCCATAACCAACTTTTTTATAGAAAGTAAGTCCTGTTGCTTGTGCTTGGGCGTGTATAAATTTCAGGACACCCTTCTCTTTTGAAGAGAAACACATATGTATGTACACATTATTGAAGGTAATAGAATCATTTCATAGAACGCTTACACAATAGTCATTAATTTGAATTAGTGCCCTTTTTAATTTCAATGTTCAGGAGCAAAATTTAAATTCTTGGGAAGTGGCTCTACACAAAATATATATAAGATTTCATCAGAATTTCTAAAATTGTACTCTAGCAATAATCTTCTTACATATAATGATAAAATAGGATGTAAAATGTGAAAAATTCCTTGATGAAAACCTTTTTAAGGCGTTCTGAAGCAGGAAACTGATGCCACTTTCACCTTTTTTAAGCTAAGAAAGGACATTTTCTGAATCGTTTTCGAGAGTTTTTACTAATAGAACCGAATGCAAATGATGATAGCATTACATTGTGGATCAGTCGTGTTGTTATTTTCTTTTATTATTATGGTTTGTTATTGTTATAAATACAGTGAATTTTTAAAAAATCTAGTGTACTTTGCCTGTTGAAAAAAGCAGCATTGTTTACCATTTCAATACTGGCCAGGAACGCATCTGAGCTCGATCGCATTCAGTCCGTGGTAACTGCCATTACGTTAACTACTTCCATTCAAAATTACTTTTGAAGATTTGATTCATTGCTATGTTAACTCCTTTCTGCAAAAACTTCTGTTTTGACATTTAGGTACCGTGAACGTTGTATTGATTGCCATAATTTTAACTGAACTTAGAAATCGCTAAATTTACACCGCATTCCCTTTTGGCTTGCGCTTTGAATTATATTGTTCCAATATGATTGAACATTTTGTATGTGACTGTAATTATTACAACTCACTGGCAGTATAATATCTTTTGCGGTGAATATGATATGTTGGTCTATCCAAAATGTATATCCTTGAATAGGTAAATTAACGGGTTGTAAGCAATATTAAGGAGTTGAGGGGGCATGCCAGAGAACTCCGAATCTATTTTTAGAATGCTCCTGCATCCCAAGAAGTAGTCCATCGGACCTCTCTTCCATGAAATTGCAGTTGTTGTTGTTGAGGGGTCTGCCAGTGAGGCGATGCTTTTATTCGAGGATTGTAATTACCCTAATGATCCCAGGTTGAAACGTGCTCCGAATTCCACTGAGTGTTTGACTACAGGAGTGAAGGCAAAATAGTTTTTGAGATCGGAAGAG